>JAUTDX010002747.1:0-55370 GCA_030844895.1 Ambrosia x helenae | reverse complement strand
TGGGGTTTTCCTGCCACATGTGCATGTGTTTTGGTCCAGTACACTTTAACCCTCTTGGTATATGTATTTTTTAACCGGGTGTCTTTGATCATCTTCTCAGGTAGTTTCTCTTTTGTTTGGTCATTATCGTCTGTGATATCTGTGACTGGGTTTTCTAGGGTTTTGTCCGGTTGTTTTGTGTTTACTGTGATTTGGGACCCTACTGTGACGTCGGTGTTTTTTGGCGGTGAAGGCGTTTGTGTAGTGCGTGGTTTACATCGTTCTTTGTTGGTGTTCTTACGGCTCATTGGGTTTTAAGTTGTGCTCTGATTGTTGTTATTATGTGTGGGTTTTATACCCAATTGCTTGGGTCTCTTTCATGTTCCCTCCTCTACACTCCTATCCTGTTTCTAGAAATGCACCTCCTTAAAAATCTTTTATAGGGTTTTTCCCAGTTGCCTTGTGATTGTCTTTGTCTATTGTTATGTTTTTTTAGGGATGATCGTTTATGGTGGTCGTTATTTTTGCTAGGTTTTTTTTGGGGGGGGGGGGGAGAGATTTCCTGCCGCCGGTGCATGTGTCTTTGTTTAGTCTTTTAGGCTGTATTTGTTTCTTCTAAGTCAAAATGTTTGCAGTCTGCGAATCCATCTGCAGTTGAAGAGGTGGACGAAACCTCTGCTGGCTGTTAGAAGAAGACCGTTTGTTTTTTAACTTTCGCGAACAAAAAACGAACCATAGCCCGAGACCAATTCATTAACCAGATCTTCAAACTACATTTCTTGAACCAAACATTATTTCAACAATTCAAAACCATAAAAATCAAGAATCTAAAAACCAAAACAGATCCCACAAAAAAAAACAATTCTAATCCTACTGACATGATTAGATTCTTCACCACTTCTTTCACACCACTTGCATCTTTGTTTGATGACCCAAAGCATCAGAAACATAAATAATAATAATAATAATAATAATAATAATAATAATAATAATAATAATAATAATAATAATAATATCGTAACAAGTACGAAATTCACATCTCCAATTCATTAACAAGATCTTCAAACTACATTCTCAAACCATCCAAACCAATTCAAAACCATGAAAATCAAGAAACCAAATTCTAAACACAAAAAAAAATTCAAACTTAATGTATTAAATCATTGACTTACTTGAACTAAGAGGACGGCAGCAGCGATAGGGAGGGGGAGGAGCGACAACGATAGGACGAGGATGAGTTTAGGAACGACAACGAGAGGGGGAGGGGATGAGGGAACAGTGGAGGGGAGAGGAGTAGGAGGGAAGAGAAGAAGAAAGGAAAAGAAGAAGAGAAGGATAATTTGAGAAGAAAAACGAAGAAGAAAAGAGGAGGGGAGAAGAGGAGATGAGGTGAGAAGACCTTGGTCCAACTCTGCACTAAGAAGAGGCCAGGAATAACTTTCACTAAAGGTCTTCCAAAAAACAAACACTCTGCGGGACCCAAACATCTGCGCGTAGTCTACGCAGCGCAAATATAAGAGGCCGGAAGCTTTCAGGGAATAAACAAACACCACTTTAGGTATGGGGTTTTTCTTAGTAGGTGTCTTTGTTTGGTCCTTGTCGTCTATGACATCTGGTGACAGGGGTTTTGTAAGGTTGTTTTTGTGTTGGTTGTGTTTTGGGGCCCGGCCACCGGCATCAATGCTTTTGGCGGCGAATGAGACCATTTCTTGCCTTTAAGGTGCTTATACCACTAACGTTGAACTTTTACGGTTCTTTGGGCTTTATGGTCTTATCATATTTTTTCGGGTGTGTATGGTGTCTGGTTATGTTTTTAGGTGTTTTGTGCTCTCGCCTTTTTGTAAGGTTGTTTTTGCATGTCTGATTTTGTTATATTTTATGTTGTTTTTTTGGGTGTTTTATTTTGTTGTTGATGATGTTTTTTTTGTTGATGATGTTGTTTAGTATTCCTATGTAGTTGATGATGTTTGTTTTAGACGTTTTCGGACGTTGTGGATGATATTTTTTTATGTTTCTGTGTATCTTTGGATGTTTATGGAAGCCGGTTACTTTTTTTATGCTTTGTGTTTTTGTTGTTTTTGGACAATTGTAGTTTTGCATGTTTAGATCTTTTGTTTGTGATGTGTGGTTTTGGATGTTCTGGTTTGGTTTTCATCTGTTGTTCATGATTTTTTGTATTGATTTTATTGTCTTTTGATCTATTGTTGGACATTGTTGTTTTGTTATGTTTTTATCTATTGTCGATTATGGTTGTTTTCGGTTGTTGTTTGTTGTTGCTTCTTCTTTTATTGGCTAGTGTTTTTTAACAACGATAAGGGCCTGCTTCTTGCTATGGCAACATCGGTTGTAACCGTAGTGCCACTGAGTTATGGTTTGACGATTATGGTTAATCTGTAGGAAGATTGAAGGAGATGTGTTAAGGGTCATGAAAATCGTATCTTGCTTGTTATTATTCCAAATGAAAAGATAACAGTGTTGGAGAACCTAACTTGGGTAATGCTGGTGAAGTTTTTTTAGCTCTTTTTTAGTTGTTTGTTTTGTCTCGAAGCGTTTGGCCAGGTTTAGGATTACCGGTGTTTAAGCTTTCTTTGGTTGTTTACGTGTTCTATGGTCGTGTGTCTTCATATTTTTTTTGTGTTGTTTACATTTCTTCATCATTGTATTATTCATTGAGTGATTGGCGTAACCTCAAGCACCTGTGTTAAGACTTGTCTTATCACATTGAATGATGAAAAAAGAATCTGGCCCTTGACACAGTTTTGTTGTGGTTGCCTGATTATATGCATATGAAATAACATAAATGATTTTCCAACTAGTAAATTTTATTCAAGGATCTATCTTGAGATCTCTCATGGAAACTTGGTAATGTAATAGGAATTTGTCCCCTAACACAAGTTTACCTTGATTGTAATGTCGTTTAGCACAACACCTTGCTAATTAACTAGTTTATGTGAGGCTCATGTGTTAACACTTGTACTGTCACCTAGAGTGGGTGAATCAGAATCTGGGTCCTTGGCAAAGCTTCGTTGTTGTCTGTTTCTGTTTGATTATCGGTTATTTAATTTAATGCTATGATGGGTTGCTAATTCTGATAAGAGGCCGATTACGATTGTTACCTTGGCGTGGCAGGGTTCATGGATGGCACCTTATGGGTTGCAACCTTCCTTGCAACCTTGGCGGTGTCTTTCTATTGCCTTCTATCGGTTTGACCCTTACATGTAAAACCCGAACCGATGGCGGAAACATCGAGGTGTCACGTAGTAACGATTGTACAATAGCACATGGGACTAGAATTTTCACATATCTTATTGAATTCAAAGGTTTGTACATACAATTTCAAATCATAAATTACATGGATTTTTACTAATGATTAAAACTTCTTGCATCCTATGTATCCAATGGCTTGTAAATCCTCCTTGTGACAATGAATCCTGAAACATGTTAATTTGAAAAGAGGGGGGGGGGTCAACTATAAATAGTTTGTGAGTATACATAGGTTTTGGCATGGCATAAAAAATGTTTTATATAACAAATTAACAAGTCAGCGATGTATCTAGGACAACTTGTGAGAACATAAACCTACTGTGAACTAAATTTGCATACTAACCATGTGACTAAATGGATATAATGAATCTTTTTATCGATTGGATCTAATGAATCTTTGTATCAATGAATCTCATGAATCTTTGTATCAGTGAATCTCATGAATCTTTGCATCAATGAGTCAAATAACATGTTCACCACAGTTAAGTTCAAGACAAGTGCACAAAGAATACAATCAAGACTTCATGTAATTGTTAATTGAAGAAACAACGAGTGTTACTAGATAGTACTTACATCACAAGAGGTAGGTGCGGTGATAGACTCGTGTTGCTGCAGGATATAATCATTTGCTCTATACCTTGGTTGTATCTTAACCTATGAGAAAGAATCTATGGGCCGTATGAAAGGAGGCGACCGCCTAGAGTCACAAGGACGGAGACACAAAAATTATGTTTGGTCGGTAGGTTGTAAATGTATGATCGGGTGATCAGTAGTTATGGTTGAGGGAGAGGAGTCCTCAACAAAGGAGGTGTGAGCTCCTTTATATAAGGAGTACACGGGCAGTTACCATTAACCCATAACCACGACGATGGGCTTGGGACCGAGTTATAGGCTTGCTTTCCTTTTGGCCCAATTAGTTAGAACTCGACTAAGGAAATCATAAGCAGACTAAATGTAATAAATGCAGGAGAGAGAAAAAGGTGTACCGCCCTGCCAATAATCCAAGTGGCGCACTGCTAGTGGCTGTAGGCGGATCTTCTCTATCTGCGTCAGTTTGTGTCAGTCGGCGCCAGTCTGCTCCTTCTGGAAGGTCGTCTAAGGTGACGCCTGACACAAAGGTGAACAGTGCAACAAGTGGGTATAAGGGGAGTTGCACCTTCCCTATTGGTGTTCAGACTTGGTGGGCCAGCGCAGACATGCGTTAGATTGTGATTGATCTATGACCAACCATTAGTGTGTTGAGCGATGGATCGGGTGGGGATGGATTGCACTCCATGTGTGGCTCCGCAGGTACCTTGGACTCTGCGGAGGTCTGTTGTCTTCAAATATTTAGCCTTGTGAATGACATTGGTGATTCTGTCCGCGGAGGTCTTGTGAGTAAATAATGTTGTGGGGTAGGGACCGTCTATGCGCTAGGAATTAGGACCCTATCCCTTCAAGTCCGCCTAGTCCAGTGCGTCTTCTGATCTTGCGGAAAGGTCGGGTAGGGCGCTGGACTATATGTAGTGAGAGATGGGTGAAAGCTCATCCAAATTTGTTACATGAATCCACATTTGGGATGAGCGCGTCCTCCTGGTTCCTAGCCAGGAGCCCTACATTTGTGCTGAGGGTAAGTATTTGCCTGCGCGCACTGTCAATATTAACCTTTTTTATTTTTTTGAAATATAGGCTAACTGTTTAGTGACTTGCAGGTGTGACGAAGTTTCAAGCTTTTTTGGTGCAAGATAAAGCATAGTTGATGTGGCGGCCTCCGCCAGCAGGTAGGGTGTCGCGGGTAGAGGAGATGGCGAGTAGGTTTTACCTACCTAATCTTGAGAAAGTGCCCGAGAATTATATCGTCATGGGTCCGATTCTTATAAACCATGAACCTATTTCCTTTGTTGCGCCTGGAACGATTCCATGTGTTGTTTTGTCTGATGAAGAGTCTACGGGTCTTCTGAGGAGCTGCTTCATCCAACGCCTTTGAATTATGTTGAGGTTTTTGAGTCTGCGCCTTTGAGTGCAGGTGGTGAAGGGCCATTTTTTGGCCAGAAGGACAAGAGTAAAGAATCCTCCTCCTCCACCCTTGAAGATGTTGAGTCGCCTGAGAGGCAACCAAAGAGCAGAAAACTGAAGAAGATGTCTTACCACTGTGGGGCCAGTGTAGAGTTAGTGACGCAGGGCCTTGAGGAACTGGCGTCCACCCAAGTGAAGGTCCTTGGTCAGGACCCTTAGGCGACGAAGGGGGTGGTGGGGAGACTGAAAAGTCTAGCCCTACCTCGAATACCGAGGCAACATTGAAGGAAGTGCTACCGCAATTTTCCTTCCACATTATCCCTCCTCCACACCACAAACCGATTCTTAAAACGACTTTGAAGAAGACCACTGGTAAGTAATCTTGCTTTGTCGCGTTTGTTTCTTCGCTATACATATTTCGTCCTTCTTTTAACTTCTCCTTTTTCTTTGGTAGTTTCTGGTCCCAGGATTATACCTTCTTCCTCTCCAACTCTAACTGAAGAGGAGATTGCATATAGCTAAAAAGCTTGCGCATGGAAAGAAAGAGAAAAGGCTGAAGAGGGGAGATTGATGAAGGAAAGAGAAGAGACGGAGGCGAAAGCAAAGGCCGATGTCGAGGCAAAAAGGTTGAGGCGGAGAGAATGGAGGCGGAGAGGGTGAGGAAAGAAAAAGAGGCGGTGGAAAAGGTGGAAGTCGACGCCGCTCAAAAAAGTGTGAGGGAAAAAAAGCCCATTTCTGAAACCACCCCAGCGGGAGGCGCCGGTAGAGGTAATGCTGGTGCGGGCCAGACGGGCGAGATGTCGTCTGGTTCTCTTTCCAAGGACGCCTCAGGGTCAAAAGTTGTGAAGGACCCTTCTTCGTGGAAGGGGATTACGAAGGTGACGAAGATGAAGACTTCCACCTACTCGAGGGCGACAGATTATTCAGCCCTCGTTGGAGTTTACGAGAGAACACCCGTTTTGTCAATCCTCTTCTGGCGGAGGAGTTTTTAGAGCAAGCCATCCCTCCAAAGGAGAGGGAGTATCAGGATGGGCAAGGGCGCCCAAACCTTATTTCTTACCTTTGTGTCATTGTCGCTCTGAATCTTGCTGGGTTGAACTCATTAAAACACCAAGATATGGAAATTCAACAAAGCATTGAAGAGCTTAAAGAAGCCAAGGCTGCGGTAGCACTAAGAGAGGACCGGATGGGTGATGTTGAGAAGAAATTAAGGTCCGAGATTAAAGGAACCACAGCCAGGCTTATGCGGCAGACGATATGGTTAAGAACTTGGAGGCGGAGCATGTGGTGGCACAAAAGCGGTGGACCGAGTCCTGCTGTCGCACCTACGCTGACATGATGAAAGCCAGGGAATGTATTCAAGTGTTACAAAATGAAAACTCCAACTACATGCTGCAGCCGAGAATCTGCGAAGGCCTTGGAGGAGCATGACTCCAAGGTGGTTGACGCGCGGTCTGAGCTCCAAAACAAGGACATGGAGCTCATGGATTTGACTTCCCACGTGTCCATCTTGGAGTCCGAGAAAGTAGCTGGAGACGGAAGGGGCTTCTTTGGAAGAAGCACAGAGCGTATATGCGCTTGAGGCTGAGAACGCTAAGGCATTGCTTGACAAAACCTCTGTTGCGTAGGAAAAGGCCCAGGAGGCAATGCACTGGGTGATGACCGAGGGCGTCTTTGGGTAAATTAACTTTGATGCCCTTTCTTTTCTCATGAATGGTATGAATTTTTTTCTAACACTTGATCTGCCTTTTCAGATCTTCAAGCGGTTTTGGAATGAGCCCAAGCTTGAGGATCAGGTTGCCACCATTGCTGCTGCTGTCCGCGCTGCTGGTTTCGCGGATGGGTTTGACACCGGATTTCATCATGTGCTAAATCGAGGAAATAGGGGAGAGCCAAAATAAACAAAGGGCGTGAACCGAAGAAGGAAAATAAAAAAGAGAGCCAAGAAAAAAGTTCTTCAAAGCTAAAAATTCGTCTTTGACCGGTGAGACCCTAAAGAACTGGAACTCTGCTCTCTCTTTCTCTCTCCCTCTCTCTTACTCTTAGCTCTCTCTCTCTCTCTCTCCTTTCTTTCTGTGATCTCCCATCTCTCTCTTGCTTTCCCCCTCGCTTTCTCAAGATGCATCCGCTGGACGAACACTTGCTTCGCTGTTTCCACTTCGCACAGCCACGTCTACCTCCAGAATTATACAGATTATCCTCAAGAAAACGGCAGATGAAAGAAAAATTGTGGAGGAAGATGGAACAAAATCCACCCTTTTGTGGACATTCAAAAAGTGCTGCAAAAAGACGGGCCAAAATATATGACAAGTGTCTGAAGTTTGCCATTGGTCTCATGAGGGCAAGTGCAGCAACAATTCAACTTACTTGCAGTTTGAGTATACGATGCTGAGCCATGAAGGCGCTATTCGATACCGGGCCGAGCATAAAGTCAGAAGAGGAAGTAATATTGACTACATGGTGAGGGACGAAATAGCCATGATGAAAGATCTCGGGATAAACACCTGACTCCTCACAGAGATTGCTGCAGAAAATGTTGCACAACGTCACAACGCCCTTTTCCACGTTTTGTTGCTTCATCATCTTCTCAGCCATGACGCTCGTTTGTGATTCAGTGACTCATCCCCCTTGAAGATATAGTTAAAAACGTTGTTTTATCTTTTACACCCCTACATTACAAGCCGAATAAAAGTCCTCTTGATTTATCTTAGTTATTCAGTTTAGAGACAAGGACTTGATTTTCATTCAAGCCTATGACTTGAGTCGACTTCGGTACGGACATGAGTGTTCACCCCAAAACTCACCCAAATGATAAAACCCGAGTGATGAGTGAACATTGTGAGCAAGTATAGGATTGAGCATAACCGTACAGGTTAAGTAGGCGTGTCATGCAATTTTATTTTTCTCGTAACATAAAATAAATAAATGGATTGAGGGTTTATTAATTACAGTCTGCCTTAGTTGTACTTGTGTATGATTGCTTGAGGATAAGCAATAGTCTAAGTGTGGGGTATTGTGATAACTCACAAAAATTAACATATAAAACAGGCATAAACAGTCTCATAATAGGATACAATTAGGCTTAGATTATTAATAATTGGTGCTTAATTCATTCCTATTTGTATTTTTCAGGAAACTGGAGCTCCAAGACGGAAACAGAGGATTTTCAGGTGAAAACAAACAAAAACTGGAGATTCCTGAAGATACGAGACTTGCAGCCTGTTCCCTATGTGTTTTGAAGACAATCTCGGGACTTAAACAGTGATTAAAATCAGTCCGGGAGTGACCAACCACGCCCACGCTCACTTGCACGAAGGCCCTGAATGCTATAAGACAACGCATCAAACTTGGAGAGCAAGAAAACATACTCAGCAGGCACTGCATGCCCATGCCATTGAGTGGGGCACGCCCGTGCTGAAGAGAATAAGGACAGACAACATCTGCCATGCAGCAACAGAACGTACGTGAGAGAGCGAGCACGCCCTTGACACTCCTTGGCACGCTCGTGCTTCGTCTGGGGCTCTATAAATAGCAAGCTAACCCTCACCATTTGATTATCCCATTCCACCTTGACCTGAGCACTTCTTGTGTCGATTTCCAGAGGTCTTGCAGAGATCTTGGGGTCCCTTGGGAGGCCTTAGGGCCCTCCTAACACACCACCAAGGTTATGCCTCATCCTATCTTGATTAACTCAAGCATGGGATCATATAGTAGTTTATGCAATAAAACATCGAGGGTCGTGAGGATCATGTTAGATACATATTCCTTGAAGATGGAGAGCTTGTCTATGAGCAAACCATGTTCATATGTTGATCATTTGTTTGGTTGTATCTTTTCATTATTCCGGAACCCACTTCGATTTGTAGACTTTTATTATTAGTAGTAGTAGTTTATTTTTAGTTATTTGTTGTGTTATCTTTTTCTAATCCTTGTTTGTTTATCTTTGTGGCAGGTTTGAATGATGATTAATTTAATAACCTAAAATACTCTAACTTAATTAAACAACTAGAGGTACAATCAACTTCTAGTAGCCCCGAGCAAAATCCAAGGCGAGGAAACTGGTAGTGAGACAGATCCTTCGGGCTTCTGATATCCAAACCGGATTCTAAGCAATGGCTTCTGAAATGGACCAGATCTGAGTGACACATTTCTGGTACATACCAGATGACTGAATAATCTTCTTGATAAAGGGATGATTCCCTACGGACGCACCAGTGATCTTCGGATTGCACGTCTTTAGGATTATGTTCCACCTTTATTAAGGGTTTCATTCAGTAGTTGAGTGACTTTCTTGGCAAAGGGACGATTCCTACGGGCGCACTAGTGATCTTCGGATTGCATGCCTTTAGGATTATGTTCCACCTTTGTTAAGGATTTCATTCATCTCGGGAGGTTATGGGTTGGGTTATTAGGTTGTCATTCATTTAACCAACTTTATATTTAATTGATCACTAAATAATAAAGTGTCACTTAAAAGATAAATAAATTAAGGATTCTATTTCTAGTTCTCGTTAGTATAACGCCGTTAGCCGTGGGGATACAAGTCTCCTGAGTCAACTGTAAGAGAGATCCTCGGTCTTCATGATCGTTAACCTTCTTAGGGGATGCGCTGTTGGTCAAACTTGGGATTGACCCAAAGGAGAGATCCTTCGGTACGAAACGCGAGATCTAAGGAGAGGTGCACGGTGTTGCAGGTCGGAAGTTAAGCCTCCAATTTAAGAAGAAGATAAGTTCGAAGACAAGAGACTTGACTGCGGTTTGAGGAGCCCGCTATATGCGAGGACCTGGCGGAGTACTCTCGTGTGGGGCCACACTTGAGGGTTGTGCATTTTACTTAGTAGTGGCCCCACTTCTCTATAAAGGAGCCAACACTTCAAGATCCCTCTCGTCTTCCACACATTTAATTAACTTAAATTATTAATTTTAATAATAAATTTTACTGCTTATACGGAGGGTCTCGAGATGTGCATATTAGTCTACTCTACCATTTTATCTTTTATTTTATAAAACCAAAACCTTTTCAAAACTATTTTCTTTGAAGAACCCCTCCGTTTTATTTTCTTTTTCAAAACCCGATCATTTGATTGATAAAAGGTTGAGTAGGGGAAAGTGTGTTCTCTTGGAATACGATACTCGATATTTACCCTAGCAAGCTATACTATACCCATCAAGTTCTCTACTTATGTGTTGGTTTTAGTTTCTAAAGTAATTATCGTTTACTTTATAAATTTAAAACTTTGTTAATGGGATTTAGTAAAAATCAGTCATTTCCTCCGAACCAATGTTTTAGGATTAACACATCAAAGTTTTTGGCATCGGGGAAATTGACATCTTTTAACACTAAAACCAAACGCATCAATGTTTTTGGCGTCGTTGCTGGGAACACAATGGTTTCCAAAGAAAGACCCAAGTCACTTGACTGATAGATTTATTTTTCTTTTTCATTTTATTTTCACTTTATTTTTCTTTTTATTTTGGTCTTCTTTATTTTTCCTTTTCATCTTATTTCTGCTTTATTTTCGATGATTGCGGTTGTTTTAGTTTTTCTTTGCTGGTTTGCTTCCGGACTGGCCACCTTGGAGAATTCCCGTGAAGGCAGCTGAGACCACCAATTTTACCAACTTTCATTTTGGAGGGTTTTTGTTTCTTCTTTATTTTCGTTAGAGATTGGTTTGTCATTCCTTAAAGATCGCCAGGTAAGTGCGGAAAATGTGGAAAATAAGTCGGGTGCAGTTTTTCAAAACTTTAAAAGTTAAAACTGTTTTCGAACTTAAAATTGGGTTTTAAACATTTATCTCGAAGAAATCCAACTAAAAATTTTAAAACCGGACGTTAAAAACAGTTTTAAAATTGAAAAACGCGAAAAACGGGCTTTTACTGAGGAGCACGCCGTGCCACATGATGTTTTTTGAGAAAAACTGATAGGTTTGAGAAAACCATTGGTCCTTACAATGATTACAGAACAAAAAAACGGGGCTTTTTGAGAAATTTTAAGAAATGTTTTTTGAGAAAACTGACAGGTTTGAAAATGGTCATGTCAGTCACGTGCACATCATTGTGCAGGGCGTGCTTGACTAGAAAAAACCGTTAAAAATTTCCCGCGTAACCAGTCTAGCCCAACAGACTAAGCAAGGTCATGCACCTTTGTGTGCAGGGCGTGCTCGTCAGTAAACACCACCATAACTTTTTTACTTTCAAAATTTAAGTTATTTGTGCAGGGACTGCAGACTGAGCCACATGGCCATGCTCATCATCTGAGCATGGGCTTGCAGCCACTAGACCGAAGCTGTTTATTTTCTGCATAATATTTTAAGTTTGTGAAGCTGAACCGATTCTGTTGTGTTTTGCATGGTTATGCCCAGGATGAAGCAACCGCCTCAGCGATCACCATTTGTTTCATCCGGATCCCACCATTCCCAGAAGTCAGGAGAGTCTGCTCTCCTAGACTTACCAGATACATACACATTTGATCCTGAGGTGCCTATACCAGCCGGTGTTGACTCATGGGTGTACTTTAATAGGAACGGGACTAAGCGCAATGCCCACAAGAAACTACGTCTATTTGAGGGCAGACAGCTGCGGAATTATTGGCCAGTGGATTATGAGGTTTTGAAGAAGGTAGAACTGGAGCCCGGTTCTACAACATGTTATCCCACCAGTGGCATAGGTTCTTCCAGATCTGGGTGACAGCTTACAGGGAGCTTCACTCTTGAGTTCCTAGCTTCATTTGTCTACACCCCACCTACCACTAGGGATGACAGGATCTCCTCGCCTTGCATTGGGTATAGGATGGCAAGAAAATGGTACTGTCTGACTTTGACTGAGTTTGGAGTAAGATTGGGTTTGTATAAGCAGCGGGACATTACTAAACCAGTATTCACAGACAGTCTCATTTGGTGGCCGATGGTATGCAGCCACAGGACTTCTGGGCCCATCGATCTTTGCTAGGGGCTTTGCCTCAACCCATTTAGTGAAGTAGTCTATGGCGACGCTTTGGAACTTAACATTTCCTAGGGCTGTTGGGAATGCCTCGACAATGTTGATTGCCCATTTCTGGAATGGTCGTGCCACAGTGACAGGAACCAAGTCATTTTTGGGGCTTAGGGTGTTTGGCGCGTGACGCTGGTAGAAGTCGCATTTGTGAAGCTCTGCTACTACGTCCAGGGGGTTGCTTGGCCAGTAGTACCCTGGGTTCATTAGCTTTGCGACTACCATTCTAGGCCTCGCGTGCAAGCCACAGATACCCTCATCAATAACTCGAATGAGGAACAATGCATCTACGGAGTCAACGCAGCGAGTAGCGGCCCCAGGTAAGTTCGGTAGTAAAGTATACCGTCGGTCAGCTAATAATGTAAAGACTTGTTCTTAGGCAGTATGTCGGAAGCTAAGTAGGCTTTGATTGGCGTCATCCAGGATGCGTTGCCTGTTTGGATGACCTTGACTTGTCGTTGTGGAGCTGATAGTTTATCTAACACTTCGACACGAATTTCTTTGCCCAAATGTTTGAAAACC
Organism: Ambrosia x helenae; assembly: GCA_030844895.1. NCBI lineage: Eukaryota > Viridiplantae > Streptophyta > Magnoliopsida > Asterales > Asteraceae > Ambrosia > Ambrosia x helenae. The sequence continues at coordinate 42,620 of JAUTDX010002747.1, read as the reverse complement.
TTTGAGGCCATTATACTGAGTGAAACCTGCACATGAGTAGTTTGGCTTATTCAAGGTCGTCGACAAGCATTGAATCTTGCGACAAGCATTGAATCCATATGCGCTTCCATATAGCGGGCTCCCATTTTTTCTGCAATGCGAAGGCCTGTCAGTAGCGCTTCGTATTTTGCCTCTTTATTCGTAATTCAGAAATCTAAGCGGATGGAGTATGGAAATTCCATGTTATCTAGGTGATAAGGTGTAGTCCCGCCCCGCCCCATCGTCTTTTGAGGCATCGTTAGTGTATAGGGACCATTTTTCCAGTTCATCTTGGGGTCGCACGGGCTCTTTTTCTGCTAAGCAGTCTTTAATCTTGTCGACGGGTATTTCCATTGCGAAATCAGGGAGTACTTGTCCTTTGATTGCGGGTCTGGGCTTGTAATTGATGGTATGTTCCCCAAGCTCAATCGCCAATTTTGCGAGGCGACCCGACAATTCCGGTTTGCATAGTAGTCATTGATTCAGTAGTCAGTTAGGACGTTGATAGGATGTCCTTGAAAATACAGCCGTAGTCTTCTTGACGTGTGTATCAGTGCGAGGACTAGCTTCTCCATTTTTGAGTATCTTGTTTCCGCATCTAGGAGGGTGCGGCTGATGTAGTAAATCAATGTTTGAACTCCATTACGATCTACTAGGAGTATCGCGCCAATTTCCCTTTCCGTGACGCAGCGCACATCATTAGTGCTTCCTTTAGTAGAGGCACAATCAAAGCTGGGAGGTTCATCAGGCACCGCTTCATCTATGGGAAAGCTGTTTCTGCCTCGGGCGTCCAGCGGAAGTTGCTCTTTTTCAAGCAATTCTTCAAAGTATCCACCAATGGAAAGGACCTTGAAGCATAATTGGAAAGGAAGCGGTTGAGGGCCATTAGTCGGCCCATTGACGTTTGGACTTCCTTGATAGATGCGGGGGAACACATTCACTCGATTGCTTCGACCTTTTTGCGGTTTGCGCAGAAACCATCCAGTGTGACAATAACCCCGAGGAATTTACCCTCCTCCATTCCAAAGGAACATTTGCCTGCGCAGCTGGTCGAAGGTATTCTGTATATCCCCCAACATATGCTCCGCTTCTCTGCTTTTAATGACCAAGTCATCAGCGTACACTTCCAATCGTACGTCGATTTTGCTTACGAAAGTGATGTCCATCAGGCGCTGGTATGTAGCTCCCGCATTTTTCAGGCCGAATGGCATTTTTGTGTAACAAAAAGTACCCATGTCTATGCGGAAGACTGTCTTGTCTTCGTCCTCCTTTGCCATTTGAATTTGGTGGTAGCCCTTGTATGCATCCAAGAAACTCTTGAAGCGATAAGGCGCTAATGAATCCACTTTTAAATCAATCTCGGGCAAAGGATAACAGCCCTTTGTGCTTGCCTTGTTAAGATCTTTGTAGTCAACGCACATGCACCATCCTCCCATTGCTTTGCCAACCATAACTAGGTTTGGGACCCAAGTTTGGTACCAAATTGGGCATAGGATTCCTGCGTTGAGAAGTTCTATGACTTGTTCAGTCATGGCTTTTGTTTTCTCTGGCCCATGCTGCACTTTTTCTGTACGACTGGCTCTACCGATCGGTACGTATTGAGCTTGTGTAATGCGACATCTCGCGGAACGCCGATTATATCCGATGACTTCATGGATAAGACCCGAAATTGGTTTATTCACTAGACGATGCAGGCTTTGTCTTCCTCATCCAGTTGTGGAAAACACTGCTCATACATTATATCTATGTTGTTGCCACCGTCTAAGAACATATATCTGGTGCGATAATGTCCAAAGACGGTGGTAATTACGAGCGGCGCCGTAGATGATGGGCCGCCGCGACTTTAGGGAGGAGGACGTCAGCCTCCTTCCAAGCGTCGTTGTTCTCAAATCGGGAACGCTTCCCATGGTTTTGGCTTTTGGCGTTCCCATTAATCATGCTGCAGTGGTTTCGAGGTTGCAGATTTGTTTCCGCGTGCCCTCGTCACGGTTATCATCGTTGTGTTGGCCCCGCCCACCCTGTGGGATTTTTTTATAAAGTGGCCTAGCTGGCCAATCTTGAGAGCGCCTTCGATTTCCATCTTCAGACCATAACAGCCATCAGTAAGATGGTCATAATCATTGTGGTAGTCACAAAATTTTGTTGTGTCTGCATTGTTTTGCTTCCCAAGGGCTCTGGGATCCTTGAATGTTATTTGCTCTGTCTTGAGCACTTGTGAAGTTGTTTTTGTCAGCGGGGTCCAATTGGTGTTCTTTTTGGAGGGTCCCTGTTGTTCCCTCGATTGCTTATTGCTAAGCATTTGACGGTCGTCATTAGAAGATGAGTATTTGCCCTCTCCTGTAGACCCAGATATGCGTGACCAAACTGAATGCTTCCCTTTGTTTTTGTTGGAATTATAGTTTTGTTGGAAGCCGCATGCCTGTTTGAAAGAGCGCTCAGAAGATGCGAAGATTTTGGCTGCCCTAACAATTTCATCCCTAAATTTTGGGATGCGTCTTTTCAGTAAAGCATTTCATGAGTTCCTCACTACGGATGCCCTATATGAAGCCGTGTGTGTGAGTTCCTTTCCACAAACAATTTGCAGTGCCTCTTTGTTGTAACGCACAATATAGTCCTCGATGGACTCGTTATTAGTGCGTTGGCATAATAAGACATGTGTTTTGTCCTTCTTATGCTTCCGTAGATGGGAGAAATGGTTAGAGAACTTCTTGATGAGATCACCGAAGTTCGTGATGCTCCCCGTGGGAAGGTTGTCAAACCATACTCCGGCGGCTCCAATTAGTGTCTGGGCGAACAAATGGCACCAGACTTGAACCGACCAGAGCACCGTACTTCCCGCATATTCAAAATCATGCAAATGATGAGTTGGGTCGCGCAGGCCATCGTATTTGCCGATTTCGCAGGGGAGTTTAGCATGCTTGTTGATGGGAGCAGTGGTAATCCGCTTGTAAAACTTGGAGTTTGCTGCGAATGACTTTGGGTTATATGGTTTTACCAGGTCGACGTCCTCATTGTAATTAGTCTTATACGTGCCTGTGGTGTACCTAGTGACATGAGGGTGACTTGGCTCGTGATAGTCCCGGTCGCTGGTGGATTGGCAACTATCTGACTCGTCGGTTGATTCGGCATAGACCGGGTCGCGTGTGTCTCCACCACGACCCCCACTACTACCTCAAAACAGTCGTTAGTTTTTTCCTTCCCTTTCGACTTTGTTTCATCGAAGGGGAGTTCAGGTTGAGCCGTTTTCCCTATTTTTTTCTTAGTTTTGCCATCATTTGTTTATATTTTACGGCTGTGAGCGCATGTTCTTGAAGAAACCACCCGTCCAGATCGATTTAAGCGTCGTCCTCACTGTCTGAGTGATCTAAATCCTGAACAGATTTTTGAGTCCAAGCAGTGGTTTGATTGGTTATAGTGTCAGGAGTTCCTGTGTTTTCGTAATGTGGATGGGGGTCCACTATTGCGGGAAACACCAGAAGCTTAGCGTTGGGATCTACCATAGGTGAGCTAAAAGATGTGTTTTTGAAAAAAAAATGTTTCAGCCGTGATGGATGGCGCCAATGAAGAAACAACGAGTCTTACTAGATAGTACTTAACTCACAGGAGGTACGTGGGGTGATAGACTCGTGTTGCTGCAGGATATAATCCTTTACTCCACACTCGTGATAGCAGACACAAAAATGGTGTTTGGCCTGATATGTTGTAAGTGTATGATCGAGTGTTCAGTAGTTGTGGTTGAGAGAGAGGAGTCCTCAACAAAGGAGGTGTGAGTTCCTTTATATAGGGAGTACACGGGCCGGTTACCATTAACCCATAACCACGACGATGGGCTTGGGCTGAGGTTATGGGCTTGCCTTCCTTTCGGCCCAATTAGTTAGAACTGGACTAAGGAAATCATAAGCAGACTAAATGTAATAAATGTAGGACAGAGAGAAAGGTGTACCGTCCTGCCAATAACCCAGGTGGCGCGATGCTAGTGGTTGCAAGCGAATCTTCTCTGTTTGCATCAGTCGGTGCTAGTCTGCTCCTTCTAGAAGGTCGTCTGAGGTAACGCTTGACACAAAGGTGAACAGTGCAGCAACTGGAGATAAGGGGAGTTGCACCTTCCCTGTTGGTGTTATGAAAGGTATTTAAGTAAAAATTGTTGATGCACTATATGTGTGGTCCTCGCTGTCGAATAGACTAGGGTTGAGTCGTGTATTGTATTACATGAGATTGTGGTGATCCATAAGGGCATTTTATGGATCTGATACATTTGTTTAAGGTAGACCTGGTTGGTTCGAACCATCGTGAGGTCAAACCAGGAATAGAAGGGTCGAACCAACATTATGTGTTGGTTCGTCCTTTACAACAGGTCGAACCAGCTCATTCGACCCTTACGGGAGGTCGAAGGAGCTGGCCTATATATAGCAATCTCATGTGTTGGTTTTCATTTAAGATTTTGAGTTTGTGCTTTGAATGCTCTCAAGGGGGAGGTCATGCCCGACCTCCCCCGTCCCCGAGATAGATGTTTATCCTACTGATGACAGTGTCTGTAACCGTTTCTGATGTAATACGAATCTGTAATGACATTGTTTTCGTCTGTTTCTGTCTCTTCTCAAATCTTCCGTCTGAAACTGAGCTGTACTCGTTTATTCGATCCGTGGATTCGGTTTTTACCGGATTCTCAAAAATTAAAATAATATAGAAATTTAAGTGCATTATTATAATACAATATCTGAAATACAATTAATTATAGTGTAAAATACATCAGTATCCCTACCGAATATATAAGCTCTCTATTATCAGTGTTAAAGCTTTCTATCAATGTTGTAAACAAATTAAAAGACTTCCAAATGAATATGTAATCTACATATCCATTATTTACAATTACTAAAGTTAAGTTCACAAACATTAAATCAGGTAAAAACATTTCTGAATCAAGTTATCTTATGTGAATATTTACAAGTTAGTTAACTATAGGTTTTAGTATTTAGTTTTCTTTTTTTTTATCAGTTTTAGTGATTCATTCATTTATTCTAATATTTAACTAACATTCAAATCAGCCGTGATTTTTTATTATGATTATATTTTTCTGATTCGTCTGAAATAATATACTTGTCTCCGCAATTTGTTTTACATTGATTCTAATATGTTAAACATTTGAAATGGCCTCTTTCATTGCATATGTTGTTGATATTGAAGCTGAAAATCTGGTATTTATAATGTTATTGAAAGTTATATTAGTTTTAAAACCTGTAATAAAATGTTTTTGGTTCTTACATTTTTTTAAATGTTGTGTCTTTATAGAATTTATCAGAAAATGTTGTTGATAGCTTTCATCCTTCTAAATCTATGGATAATCATGTAATTATAATTACTACAGCAAATACAAGGAAATGAGATGTTACTTTAAGGAGGCCTTTATTTAATGATGTTGAGTTCCGTGAAGGATGACAAACTGTTGTTAAGAATATAAGACTTGAAGTGCATGACATATTATTATTTGAGTATGTTTCTAAAGATACTTTGTTAATGTCCTGTTTCCGGAACTTGATTCGCGGGAATTCTTTCATACAGTTGTTATATGACCCTTCAAACGATTTTTTCGTACGTATTTTTCTGCTATTGTTATACGCATATTTACCATTAAAAATAACAAATAACAGAATTTTTTTATTTGTTTTACTAACAGAGAGTACCTGATGGTTTTTCTTGTGTCTATCATGATGCTAAAGTTATGAAGATTTAGTAACTATTATATTTGGTGATCATTCATGGCGGTTAAAGATAATTTCTTTGGAGAAACACTGTTATTTGTATGATGGATGGTTGAAAGTAGTTAAAGATCTTAACTTGGATGTTTTCGATTTTATCAATCTGGAGATGAGAGAGCTCTTCACATTTGAAATTAAGGTTTTTTTTTTAAACAATTCTACTACTCTTTTTCAGCAAAATCACCAAGTTGAACAATCAGGTGAGGGTATTGAAATGTCTGATGATGCTCAGCTTGATATGTAGGTTAAAAAACCGTTTATATGTTTTTTTTGTATAATATAAGTATTTATATTCAATTAATATTCCATCATATCTAATGTTATGTGCTAATACATTTGTTTTAAATGGTTGTACAGGTAGATGATTTGGATGAGAATATCAGTTTTGAAGTTTATGAGCATGATGTTGTGATTGCTAAACGTTATGTAAGTTATATATTACTTTATGTTTTATATTTTTCCTTATATTACTGAACTTAATTAACTAATAATGTTTTAAATATACATCACCTTTTCAGCGGCTTCATGCTTCAATAGTTAGGTTAGCTAACAGTAGTTTGCCACATAAGATTTTGATTCAAGTGAATGGTGGTGAATTGAACGACTGTAAACTTTATGTGGAAAAATATAGGGATAACCAAAGGTATTACTTAAATTTTAATAATTAAATTTGCAATTAATTTTAATAATATAACTAACACTCTTATATTCTCACTTTATAGGTTTGCAATTAGTCGATGGGTAAACTTTATAAAATCCAAAGGTTTGAAAATGGGTGTCTGGTGTAATTTCAAGTTTGATCAATCATTAGGAATTTTGGTTATAACTAAACATTGATCGTATGGTATGGAATGGAAATATTTTGATGTTCATACAATGCTTTCATATTGGTTGTGTTTAACTGTAAATCTTAGGTTAAAGAAATTAACTTCCTGACTCTTTATTTTGTAGTTCTGAATATTGTTATTTTAGGTCGACAAAGGTTGATCAGTTTTGATGTAAGTTTATACGAACAATTTGGTAACTGTAAATGTGATGATATTCTTAGTAAGAAGGGTTTAATGCAACATCTGTTTTAAGGAAAGTGTTTGAGAATCAAAAGTTTGAATCAACAACTGTTTGTAGTAACAGCGGTTTTAGAAACAATGACGTTAACTGATTTTAGATATTTGAATTTTAATTTGGTGAGTAATTGTTTTAAAAAAAAGATATAGTCTTCCGTGTTTTCACATGTGGTTTCATGTATTTATATTGTTTTAGATTAGATGTTTAAAGTGTTGTTTAGTTGTCACTGTATTCAATATTAAACATCTGATCAGTACTATTAACTACTATCGTGAAAGGAACGAATGTTACTAAACAAATTTTCCTTAAAACAGACGATTGGCCTTTTAATGTTGTTTTAAGTAAACAGACCTTAAAATATAATAAACAATTTTTTGTTTTCTAATGAAATTCAGCGTAGAATATTAAGAGTCGTGACTGATAAATAATAATGACGACCTTGAAACTCGATGTAATAAACCCACGCGGTATTTTTTTTTTATTTAAATAATTTTTTCTATTGATTGTAATTATCAATCCGAAATAATCTATCCATTACACTTCTACAAAAAAAAAATTATTCAAAATGGCACAAGTTGCTTATTGGTTTTTCGATCAATTCTGTTGTCGTTACATGGTTGGTATGAGCGATAACACACGTTTTGTATTTGGGTCAAGGAAAGCCATTCTGGAAATGGATGATGAATTCCAACGGCAAGTTTATGAGGTTGGAAAATCAAGGGAACTTTGTTGTTTTCATGAATCCAGATTACAGAGCAAGTTAGAGATTAAGTTTGGAGAATACGAGGAGGAAGAGGAAGAGCTGTTGCATGTGGTGAAGTGGTTTTACGTTGAATCGGTGAGTAAAGTATCGGTGTTTTTTCATGATGGTTCGGTAAAAATGTACCATCAAAATGTGATAGTAAACTCCAATTGGTTGGAGTTCCTGAAGGAATTGATGGAAGTCGGCATTGGTAACGTTAATCGAAGCATAGCAGTGTTGGATCTTGAACAAATGCTTCAATCAAGGATAATTACATTGTAGGAAGAAGCTGAACATGATGAAATGGAATTGCCTGCATCTGATGATGATCAGTCATCAGAGGAAGTAGATTCAGATTAATTATATTATTTTTTATTCTTTTTTTCTTTAAGTAGGTTTATTCTGTATTTTGTTTTATATTTTATTATGTATTTTTGTTTTATAATGAATAATGTTATTTTCCGTTCTAATTGAATGAAACTATTGATGTTCTTAAGTGTATTAACTTCCTGTGTCTTTATTTTGTAGTTTTGAATATGGTTATTTTAGGTCGACAAAGCTTGATTAGTTTTTACCTCTATTTATATGAACAATTTTTAAATTGTTAATGTGATGTCATTGTTAGTAACAAGGGTTTAAGGCAACACTTGTATGAAGGAAACTGTTTGAGGATCATCTGTTTGAGTTAACAACTGTTTGTAGTAATAGAGGTTTTAGGAATACCTCCTCAACAGAGCTTTAATCCGTCTGTAGAGTTATCTTTCCATGGTTGTAACAGTTTCAGTTATTAAATATCTGATCAGTATTATTAACTGGTCTCGTGAAATAAACAGACGTTACGAAATACAATTTTTCTTTTAACAATAGATTGACTATTTAATTTGGTGTTTACTAAACAGAGCATAACAGTTGGTCTGTTTATGTTTTTTATATTTTGGGTAGTAATTGTTTTAAAGAAAGAAACAGATGCAACTAAACAGCTTTTCTTTACAGCAGACGATTGGCTTCTAAATGTTGGTTTTAGTAAACAGAGCTTAAAGTATTTGTTTTTAAAAAAAAAGAAACAGATGCTACTAAACAGGTTTTCTTTACAGTAGACGATTGGCTTCTTAATGTTGGTTTTAGTAAACTGGCCTTAAAGTACGATTTGGTCTTCCTGTGTTTTCACACGGGATTTCACCTAGTATATATAAAAGAATATGTGTTTGATGACGTGACATTCATCGGTGGCCTCCTCCCCCTTTGAATCTGCCACGTGGCTTCTTGTGGGAATTTAAAAAAAAATAGATTTATATCACAAATTATTCATTTATCAATGCTCCTTTTATATATTTTAAGTTTCAAAATCTTTTATCTTTTCATACGATGTTGTTTCTTATTATAAAAACAACTTATTCATTTGGATTTAATAATAATAATAATAATTTATTATTGTAGAATTATTTAACCTAAGTTTATTATTTGTTCGGATCTAGCAATCTAAGCATTTGATAGTTTTTTTGCTATTTGTTTTATTGATTGATTGTAAACAGTTGAATGTTATTTGCAACTTTGTTCTTTATCTTTCAATTTCTGAGAGTTCTAAAATTGGGATCTATTAGAGAGGGTTTGGTTTGGTAACCATTAATTGACAATCGTGTTTTTTTTATTTGATTTTTAATCAAGTCGATTAGGTATGTTGTTCCATGTTGACTTTTATTTGAATTAATAAACTTTAATTTGATTTTAGTTTTTATTAATTGTGGGTGTGTTGATGTTGTGATTAAAGGAAGCTGACGGAACCAGATTTCTCTCATATGCCGATATCCGTGATTTGAACTCAGATTTCGCTTAAGGTAACGATATGGTCTTCTTTGTTCTTTCGATTTAGTTTTTGTTGTTGTTTGGCCCTCATATGCGATCTTGTCCTTGCTGGTTAGCCACGCCTTAACGAAACTTGAGCTTTGTTTCACGGTCATGTCATGTATATAATAGATTGTATTTTAAGTTTTATCACCAATTAAATGGTTTTATATGCTCTTTATAACATGTAGACGATCATGCGAAATCTTCCGGCGTCTGAGATGATAGAATCATGCTCAGTGGCTGGCCCGGCTGTATAAACGTTAAGTTATCAACACAATGGATAGCTAAGATACTAATTTTGATTGCTATATAATTATTACAATGTGGAAAATTGCAAGCTTTCTAATATAGGTCGTATTAAGAAAGGTCATGTCATCTACATAATAGATTGTATTTTAAGTTTTAACACTAGTTAAATGGTTTTATATGCTCTTTAATTGGTCATACAATAAATTTGTTATGCACATGTTGATTAGGTGTTGGTTGAATATCAGAAGACGCATGGTGATTCATGTGTACAAGCAGATAAAACCAATCAAGGTCCGTATCTTAATGATGTTTTAACCAGGTTTTCTTCTTTTATCATTTTTTATTAAGTCATATTAGATTTTTCAACCCCGGGACCTTCCCGGAGTAATCAGCTAGTAATAAAATGTAGTGTACATCCCCTTTAAAGTGGTTTATTTGTATTTTAGGAAGAAAAAAAAGTACGTAAGTCAATCTAGGGCCATCTGTAGTAGGAGACTTGATAGAGGCTTGATGAATTAAAATATTAAAAAAGTGAAATATGGGGCTTTATATAAAAAGAGTGTGTAGTGTATGGGGGCTTGATAGGGCTTTATGATATGGTGAGTTTTTTTTTTGTAAAAATAATGATTTTTTATGGTTTGATTGGATGTAGAAGAAGAGGGGGGTAGAAACTGTTTTTTTTTTTTTTTTTTTTTTTTTTTTTTTTTTTTTGAAACAGAAGGGGCACCCCCATGAGAAACTTCACACTACATGCTCACGATTTATGCCCCGTAACTCCACGGGAGGTACCCGACGCTATGGGGTCTTCACGCCATAGTGTAGCACCCGGTACGGACGAGCTAATATAGACTGCCACTCGTTAAAAATAACTTAACTTCTAAATCGAGTAAAAACCAAAAAGTAAGTATTAAAAGAAACAAATTTATAAATATGCTGTATTATTTAGTTACATTCCTTTCAAATAATCTAAAAAATAAACAATTGTTACGTCAACAGTTTTTTTTTTTAAACTTTGACTTTCATTCACAAAAACGGCAGCGTCCTCAAAACGAGGACCTCCGAACAACACATATTACAACATGCACATACGAGAAATCACCCAACTCTTCCAAACAATATTTTTAAACCTGGACCTATGTTTAAACCCTAAAAAATAGACTTAATAGAAGAAACAACATCAAACACCTTCGGGCCCTTTCGGTTAAAAAGCTTATCATTTCTGGATTGCCAAATTACCCACCTAGAAACTATAATTATACCATCCACAATCTTCTTCCAACCTTGCTACATGCAGCATGCTTATAGATCTGAAGTAAGACCCGAATATCGAAGGCAAACACCGAATCTATACCACACCATTTCCCAATAAATGACCAAACACCATACGAGAAACCACAACTAGAAAAGAGATGAACCGCAGTTTCAACCTCAATAGAACAAAGAGAACAAACCTCATTGGGCATATTGACATCACACCTAATCAAAGCCGAAGCATTCAGAATTTTTTGCATCTCCGAACGCCACGCAAGGTTGTTACATTTAGACGGAATCCAGGTGACCTATTTAAATTTAAAATTAAGATCAATTTGCCTGCTGGATACAATCATCTTCTTCACGACCTGAACCGAAAAAGGCATTGGCCCCTTCCCAATCCACGCCCAAGAATCCTTCCGATCGCTAAGGCTGACCTGAGACAAAGCGTCCGAAAGAACTTCCCACTCCAAAGCAGCCTCAGCACTAACCAAGACATTAGGGGGCATAACAACCCAAAAGCCGAGACTCGGGCCATCAATCCAGTAGCTTCGCACATAACACATTTTTTCAACAGCCAAATCGAACAGGATAGGGAATTTGCTCTTTAAAGAGCCATCCAAGATCCAGTGGTCAAGCCAAAAACGAACACTACTACCATCGCCAATATTAGCTCTAAATCAATCCACAAAAGAGATATTTCCAAACTTCAAACTTTCACCCAAACAAGCTATAGCAGCCCAACATCCACTCGAGCGGCTAGAAAGAGGAAGAAAAGACCATCTCTTTCTACCTGTATGACAAGCTATGACGACCTTTTTCCAAAGACTAAAATCGTCTCTTCTAAATCTCCAAACCCACTTAGATAAAAGGGCTTCGTTAGCATCTCTTAATTTTGTTAAACATAAACCTCCAAGTTTCTTTGGAATCGTGACTCTCTCCCATGCCACCCAATGAATTTTTCTCTCCGTAGCCGAACCTGCCCAAAGAAACCGCTTCATAAGCCCTTCTTATCTATTAATCACAAGAACCGGGGCTTTAGAAAGCAAAAGATAGTATATCGGGATGCTTTCAAAAACCGAACGAATGAGGGTGACCCGCCCGCCGATGGAAAGAAGTTTAGCTTTCCAAGACACCAATCTCCCTTCAAAAACTTCAATAACTTTTCTCCAATTAGAGCATCGGTTCATGTTAGCACCAACCATGATACCTAAATATTCAAACAGAGTTGACCCAAGTTTACACCCCAAAATACTAGCCATATCCTTTGCTTCTTCTAACTCGGTACCAATACCAAATAAATTAGATTCACTGATATATATCTTTAACCCTGAGCAAAGCTGATAAAAAACCCGAAGCACTCTAGCCATCTTTTCAATGTTTGTCTTGGACCACTTCCCCATAATTAAGGCATCATCCGCATATAAAAAATGAGAAACCATTCGGACCGTCTTTACCAATCTTTATCCCCTCAATCTCTTTTTCGATCGTGGCTTGTATTTAGTAATCACGATAAAGCCTCCATCACCACCAAAAAGAGAAAAGGTAAAAGAGGATCTCCTTGCCTTAATCCCTTCTCGCATTGGAACTCAAAAGTAGGCGATCCATTCACCAAAACCGCCGAACGAGCCGACTTTAAAATCCCCCCAATCCACGTACACCACTTTATAGGAAAGCCCATTTGATCAAGAATCGAAAGAAGAAACTTTCAGTTCACGTTATCGTAATTATTTTCAAAGTCTATTTTCATTAAAAAAGCTTTCTTATCCATTTTCTTTAGCCAAGATAACAACTCGTTTAACATCAAAGGACCGTCAAGAATATATTTATCAAAAAGAAAATTATTATTTAATGATATTTACAAAATTTTGAATAATACTAACTATAACCTATTAGCTAGTAATAATTATACTAACCCTCGTGATTTCACTTACATTGACAAAAACAATCTCACTTTTACAGAAAAATAACTACGTTTGTTCATAGTTTTCATTTATGTCGTTTTAGAACAGTTAAAAATGTTCATATTGAGTAGGGCTCTTCAAAACGCTCGGCGCTCGCCGATCGCTCACCGCTCGTTCGGAATTTGCTCTCGATTTTTCGCTCGGTTGTAAACGAGCCGATCGGCTCGGTTCGGTTTATAAATGAGCCAAGCACGAGCAAGGGTCCGCTCGGCTCGGTTCGGCTCGATATAATTTTTATTAGTTTATTATATATATAATTATATATATACATATTAGTTACAATTATATTCATAGTTTTATACATACCACTTTATTGGATTTGGCTCAATATATGAATATACACAATTATATTTATAGTTATTGGCCTAGTCAACCCAATGATAACTTAACACTAAGTTTGATTGTAAAACCCTAAGTTGTGAAAAAGCATGCTTGACTTCATATTCCCATTAGTTTTCCACGATCAATCTTCTCCCGATATCAACCTACACCACAACACGACAATCGTTCTCTGTAGTATACTCATCACCTCACAGGCCTTCACTAGAGCCTCATTCTCGAACGGTCGAACCTTAGTCATCACTAGGCAGCAAAGAATATTAAAGGAAACATCCTAAATTTATGGTTGTCGGAAAACACCCGCCGCTCGTCGCTCGCTCGATGCTTGCTCGAAAAAATGTGCGCTTGAACAATGCTCGCTCAGTTTCCGGATCGATTGTAAACGAGCTGATCGGCTCGGCTCGGTTTGTAAATGAGCCAAGCACGAGCAAAGGTCCGCTCGGTTCGGCTCGGCTCGTGAACAGCCCTAATATTGAGTTAAAAAGATCAGTCAAATGTTTATTAACGACATACATAGTTGCTTCTTCCACTTAGAATGATATTGTCTTTGCAAGTAAAAATAAAAGTTAGTAGTCTTCATATTTTTACAAACCACAAAAAAAAAATGTCAACATCGTTGTAGTGCAGTGGTAGAGACAATGGGTAATGATAGAAGACCTGGGGAATTCCGGGTTTGATTCTTGAGCCATACGGGTTTTACTGGTATTTTCACCGTCGTATCTACGGGTGGGATATCGGGTTTTTTCTGGAATTGGTGTTTGACGACTCGGTTATTCTCAGAGTACTCGATATGTCTGGTCAGTACCCTAAGAGTGCTCGAGTTTAATTCGTTAACAGTTAAAAATACCAACAAAAAAATTTTTTTGTTAAAAAAATATCCCCATAATATATATTATCATTTTATTGGTTCCAAACTCCAAGATTTTGTATTCACTTTTTTTAATATATAATATATTTTAATTAATATATTTATATTTATATTAGTATATTATGATTACGTGGGTGTGGTGCTACTTACACACTTTCTTATATCTATATAAACCCACCCTCCCACTCCCCATTCTTCTTGGGTTTACATCTTCTCCACACCCTCGAGCCCCACCCTCACCCTTCATCCTCTAATCTACACAATGGCGGTTTCCCATCCAACCCAAAAAGACGATACGACACCGTTTGACCCAAGTGCTCCGCCACCTTTCAAGGTGGCGGACATCCGGGCCGCCATTCCGGCCCATTGCTGGGTCAAGAACCCGTGGCGGTCCCTCGGATATGTCCTCAGGGACATTTTGGTCATTTCATCACTCATTGTCATTGCCCTTTTTTTCAAAAATTGGTCTTGGGTCTGGCCGGTTTATTGGGTGGCTCAAGGGACAATGTTTTGGGCTATCTTTGTTCTTGGACATGATTGGTACTATATGCATTGTTTAATTGTACCATGAGCATTGATTACTTGTACTTTATGCATTTACTGTTGTACATTCTGACAGTTCTGGATCTGAAATCTGTTTTTTTTTTTTTTTTTTTGGTTTTTTTTGAAGTGGGCATGGAAGCTTTTCAGACAACCCTAATCTCAATAGTGTTGTGGGCCATATCTTGCATTCTGCCATCCTCGTACCCTACCATGGATGGTAAGTTTTGTGAAATTACTAATTTACCCTCTTGGTAACTTATTATTGATTTTGTATTTATTTTTTTAATTTTATTTCTTTTTTGTCGGGATGTAGGAGAATTAGTCATCGAACACATCACCAAAACCATGGTCATGTAGAAAATGATGAATCATGGGTGCCGGTAAATATCTATCTTTTTTTATTAATATTATTTTATTTATTTTTTTTAGAATTTATGCATTAATTAATATTATTTATTTAATATTAATGTTAATATTATATTCCCAGTTGAATGAAAAGACCTACACAACGTTAGATGCTCCGACAAAGCTGCTCAGATTCAAAGTCCCTCTACCCTTATTCGCATACCCTTTATACTTGGTAATGTATTTATTTATACATAACCAATGCGTTATTTACTTGTAGTATTTATACATAACCAATGCGTTATTTACTTGTACGGTACAACTTTTCAATGCACATAGACGGGTTAATCTAACAATATTTTGATATTTTGTATAAACAGTGGAAAAGGAGTCCAGGGAAATCAGGGTCACATTTCAACCCATATAGTGACATGTTTGCCCCAAATGAAAGGGGTTACATAGTGACATCTACTTTGTGTTGGACTCTAATGGTTGCAAATCTAGTCTATTTATCAACTGTCATTGGCCCAACACTATTGTTCAAGATCTATATAGTTCCTTATTTGGTAAAATTATTTATTTATTTATTTTTTATTATTTTGTTTTTTTGGGTATTTTTGTCATTTTATTAACTTAACACGTATTTTTATCTATAGATATTTGTTATGTGGTTGGATTTTGTTACTTATCTACATCACCATGGACACGAGCAAAAGCTTCCTTGGTATCGCGGCAAGGTATAGGTCAAGTTAATCTCATATATGATTTGGTAGATTATAGTGCTATAGATAACAAACGGGTTGTATAACATGTCAAGGAAGTAATTCATCTACGGTTGTTATAAGATCGCGATAAGTAGATAACAATGCACTTTCTTTTATAAATATATGCTTGTATCAAATTTGATTAAAAATGTTATTGTTTCCAACTTTTTTTAGTAGTAGTAACAACCAAAAAAGGTTAGTACAACACCAAAAGCCTTTTAACAAATGTTATTGTTTCCAACTTTTTTTAGTAGTAGTAACAACCAAAAAAGGTTAGTACAACACCAAAAGCCTTTTAACAAATGTTATTGTTTACAACTTTTTTTAGTAGTAATAACAACCAAAAAAGGTTAGTACTACACCAAAAGCCTTTTAACTCTTTTGATAAAACATAACCTGAATCGACTTGGTTTAACCTGAATCGACCTGGTTTTTAATACGTTTGACGAAATTGTCACATCCCCCAAACTATATTGTTAGTTATATGTTGTAAGTGACAAACTAATTGTTTTTGTTATGTATGATTTCAAATAGGAATGGAGTTATTTGAGGGGAGGGTTGACTACCGTTGACCGGGATTATGGAATCTTCAACAACATCCATCATGACATTGGCACTCATGTCATCCATCATCTTTTCCCACAAATCCCACACTATCATTTGATAGAAGCGGTATATATCTATCTCGTTGAAATTTTATGTTTTTATCTCTCAATCAAGGCTGTCTCTAAGAATTCAGAAGTCCTGGCCGAGTCGCGAATTATGTGCCCCTTAACCTTAGAGCTTGACAAGTAAATAACGTAAACTATTTTTTAAATTGGCGATTAAAGTAATATCAAATTGATGAATCAATTATTCACTGTTTATTTTTCCAACAATACGTTTTCGATAGTTATCATCGTCAATCCGCAAAGTTTTTTTTTTTATCTTAACTTGCTAATAGCCTAATATGCTTGAGTTTTAGACTTTGGAGTTATAGTAGGCCCACACAATCCCATCATACTTAATGTGCCCCTCTAGAAGTTGGGCCTGAGCCGAGAGTCCTCCCCGCATCCCCTCATAACCGGCCTGCTCTCAATCATCTTCTTATATTATCAATTAACAATTATGTTACATGTTATGTAGACAAAGGCGGCAAAGCCGGTGCTCGGGAATTATTATCGAGAGCCCAAAAAGTCCGGTCCAATACCGATTCACTTGATAGATAACTTGGTTAGAAGCATCAAACAAGACCATTACGTTAGTGACTCTGGAGACATCGTTTACTACCAAACCGATTATCGAATGATTGGGAAGAAGATGGAGTGATTAAACCATAATTTCAAGATTTCTTTATGAGAGAAAAGTCTTAGAAAGAAAATAAAACTTACATTAGTGAATTTCGTTGGGTAATGGTTCATGAAACTCTTGTAATATGATTTTGATTGTCGAAAGGGTCATATTTATCGAAACCTTTTTTTTGTTGTACGCTTTGCGATGAGTTGCTTCCCAAAATACATTAGAACAACTTATGTGTAATCTCTTATCTAGAGTGTGTATCCTGCTCATAAGGCTGTTATTCTACTTCCCAGAATACATTACATTAGAACAACTCCGTGATTATTTTTAAACTCGTTAAATGCTTGTTGTATCACCTACGTTGTTAGCATCAGTCTATCGTTAGTCGCTCATCTATTACTTTATCAAACGATTGCACAAAGACAAAAAATCTTTCTTGTCACAGAAGTTTATTTGTAAAGTTTAAACGCGTCCTACAAATGATTATGATTATTGTTAATTTATACGTGTTGTGGACTTGTGGTTCACCATCAGTCACCAACCATCATATTAAATTTAGTTCGACCTTGATTCCGCGTTACACAATTGAAGAACGAGACACTTTGTACAAAGTTATAAAAACGATATGTCTAAGTAAACCCGATTATATATAAAAATAAAAATAAAATGTTATTTATGTGATGTGACCGTTCTTCCATGAGTCTGTGTACTTGGCCTCACATTCTTAGACAAGACGGAGTGGGGCGGGAAGTCTTCACAGGCGGGAACACGGTCCCATGGGGGCGTGGAGGGCTGGGCGGGAAGGGAGGGCGGGGAGATTTGGCCCGGCGTGGGGGGGGGGGGGGGGAGGGTGGACACGTGGAGGCTCGTGGTTGGCTGATTTTTTTTTTTTAACTTTAACACAATATAATATTATTTCCTTCCCCCCTTCATTCCCCACAATTTTCACCTCTCACACGTAAGCCCCACACGTGCCACATGGCGCTTCACCCCACTCCCCCCCTTAGGGCTGTCCAAAAAGCTCGTGGCTCGGAGCTCGCTCGAAGCTCGATCGGATTTAGCTCGAGAAAAGCTCGCTCGATAGGCTCGGTTTGAAACTGAGCCGAGCCGGCTCGGATCGGTTGGAAAGTGAGCCTAGCTCGGCTCGGTTCGTAACGAGCCGAGCTGGCTCGGTTTGGCTCGGATAGTTCTAATTTTGAGTATATTTTGTTATATACATATAATATACTATAAAAATGTTAAAAAAGTTAGGGAATATATTGCATATTTAGGGGGTTAGTTCGTATGCTGATGAACTTATACTGTATTTCGTTGAAATTTAAGACTTATTTTGTATTTTTTGAACTTGATTATAGCTTGTAATGTATTAGGTTGAGCTTAGTTTAATGTGTTATTGTTAACTATTGAATACTATTTAGATTATTGAATTTTGAAAGCCAATTTGTCTTTTTTCTTTTTAAATTCGAGCCAAACAAAGCCGAGCTGAGCCGGCTCGGTTTTAAAACCAAGCCGAGCTTGAGCTTTGATTTTCAGCTCGGTTTTAAATCCGAGCCGAGCCGAGCCGGCTCGGTTTAAAACCAAGCCGAGCGCGAGCTTGTTCTAGCTCGGCTCGGTTCGGCTCATGAACAGCCCTACCCCCCCTCACTCCGTGTAGTCTTGTGGGTCACAAATGTTTGTATGAAAAGATTCGCATATATTTTGGGCCAATTCGTAGTGGACATCATGGAAAGAGAATTCATTTGTTCTTAACTTTTGGACCACTCATCAACATATCGTACGTACCAAATGGTCCCTCTGCAAATTCTTTTATGTGATATTCGGCTGCCTGAATCATATGATTTGGTTTCATAAGATTTTCAGTGATGGACAATTGAACTGCTTTCATTTGTGTGAAATTTGGATCGAATCATATAGTTTTGATTGGTTCTGTTCGGTTTCTTGGATTCCATTATGATTGGTTGTAAATGGAAGTTATGTGTAAGAGCATTCACATTAGCTTCTCCGTAATGGTATGAGTGTTATATCTATATTATATAGAGTGGATATAAGGGACGGAGGGGTGTAACCAAGATATTTTTTTCAATTAACTGATTTTAACCAATTCTGCATTGTCACATCACTTCACTGATTTACTTCACTGAAACACTTTTTTTGAGGCAGCACTCCACCAATTCTTTTATTTATTTTTATAATTTCACTAAACTTTTTTTTTTATTTCACACGGTTTAAAGGTTAAATATTAATTACTTTTACTATTTCAACCGTCCCACACCCCTCACGGTCAGTGAATTCAATTTGGAAACCGTTCAATCGAATTCAATGGCATTGACACCGTTCCACCTAACCGTTCGAATTTTTTTGTATATAAACATAGCAAACCGTGTGATTAAAACACACTTTTACCACCATGTAAACAAACAAACACACACGAAGATGACTCGTTGGACCTCTGAAGGAGAGATTGCCTTGGTGATCTGCTACAAACACGCCTCGGACGACCGGGTTCTTCAACAACGTCCACGCTTGAGGGCCTCGGGCTCCCACCCGGAGGGTTTTTGGGACCATGTGCTGTGCGATTTCAACAGCCACGTCGGCACCAATGACCGGACAACGGTGAGCCTGCAGCGGAAGTGGGCCGATCTCAACATAAAGTGTGATCGGTGGACCACCCTGTGCGAGAACACGTTGAGGGAGAAGCCGGGCATCGAACCGGAGTTGGCTATCGAGTTCACGCATGCTGACTATGCGACACGATACGACAACAGATTTAACCATGTCGAGGCATGACAATTGTTGCGCCAACCCTAGGGTTTTTTTTATTTCTTTTAATGTAAGTTTTAGTTTTTTATGTTTAATAGTAATGAATTTTAGTTTTTTATGTTTATCTTTAATGTTTTTTTATTTAATTAAATTTTAAAACAAACGGTTAAAATAAGGTAAAAAAAATTATAAAATAAACGGTTAAAATAATACAAAAATTATAAAACAAACGGTAAAAACACAAAAAAAAAAATAGTATATACAAAACTCAAAAACAAAAAAAAAAAACTGGTAACAGCACGGTAGATACAACCGTAAAACTTCCACGTGACCACTACTAGCGTGGGTGGCGGCGGTATTACCGTGCTGGTAGTGGGTAACCGTGGACAATTCGGCCACGTCCCCCCTAACTGGTTGTAAGTAGAGGAGAGAGAAAATATTTGGAGGATACACTCTTCACTAGTAAATTTAAAGGAGACACTGTTCATCCTTCATAATTTTTTAATATTTTTAAAGGTAGTTGTGAGTAGAGGAGAGAGAAAAAGTAATAATAAAAGTATAGAATAAATATTATTAAATAGAACAGTAAAGAAAAAGATAGTGACTTTTAATGTAATTATAGAAATTGAGATGAAGCAGCTAATGGGAATGCTCTAACAAAATAATTTTATGGATACTTAAAATAATTAGGGATGAGCATTTGGAATTAAATGCCGATACTGAACCGATCCAGATATTGGTTCATTGTTGGTACCGATTCAATACCAAGTTTAAGCGAAAATCGGTATCGGTATTTTAAGTTCGGTAGCAATATTTTACCTTAAAATACCAATACCGTACGGGAACCGTACCGATACCTTACCTTATATTTTCAGTATCGGTACCAAATTTTAACGAAAATTGGTATTGGTATTTTCAGTATAGGGATCGGTTCGGTATTAGGTTCATTCCCTGTTTTAGAGGTGGTGTTGGATTTTCGAAAGATAACTTTTTTTTTTGTTTGGGGGGAAAATAGTTTTTACCGGTTAAGTTTGGTTTGTTTGGTTCCAATATGATTGGTTGCAAATTGAAGTCATGTCATATTGTAGCAAAATAATTTTATGGATTGTAAAAGAAATTGGGGTTTCTTTCTCTTTATTTATATGCCAAATTTGTATTTGTTTTAGAGGTAGTGTTGGATTTCCGAAGGTAATTTGTTTTTTGTTTGGGTGAAATTTCTGTAACCTTTTCCATGTCCATTCAGTCCTGATGAGTAACAAAGGGGCGAAAACAATGGACTGCTTATGGTCCCTGAGCCTGGGAGTATTTGTGGATGTGTCACAATGAAGTCTGTTGTTAAGTAGCGTAGACAATTGGCCAAACTCCTCCGGGATGAGAAAGTTTAATGTAGGTTTTAGAGGCTCCTAATGAAAGTAGCATTTGGGTAAACAAAAGACAGTTAAGTCTATACTGCATTTATTAGCCAATATTTGTAGAAAGTTTTATCAAAAAATAATCTTTGACAAACAAAGTGTAGAAAGAATTTTACGCCTTTGATCTAAAGAATCAGTAGATGAGATTGAAAGATAAAAGTTTAAATAATTTTATGTATAAAAATTTTGAAGAAGAGGCTGGGAAGGGTAAAACAGGTATAATATACAATTGTTGAATTTTTAGTGTCATCTTATTTTTTAAACGCTCATAATTTTTTAATACTACATTATTTAGCAAAAATCACCATAAAAACAAGTTTTTTTATCATCCTTAATTTGCATACTCTATTGTTATGGTGTTTTTTTAACATTTTTTTGTTGGGTTGATAACTTATGTTATTATCAAATATAACTTGCTTGATAATAACTTATACATGTGGATTACGAGTATTGCAACTTGATTTTAAAGTTTTTTTTATTGATCTTCATATAATAAGCAACTCGTGAGTTACTAATTCAAATTAGTTGCTTTACCTTCACATTTAATTTTTTAACTGTTGTATTTGAATCAGAGTTTCATTTCTTAAACTTGCCAAGTTACATCAAAATAGAGGGCAGACGAGCAATAAGATGCGCCGTCACCCTTTTTGAATCGCAAACCTTAATCTACCAAATATAAACCCCTGCTTTCCTGGAGATGAACTATTGTTGATAACAACCCGTTGAACCCTGGTAGAAACGAATAGCTTTTGGTGCTAGGGAGCCGAAGGTATCAAAGGTCAAGGGGACAAAGACATGTTAGTTCTCTGCACAAGCTTTAGCGTGCTTATATATTTCTCGATTCCGCCTTTCTTGACGATTGTCCAAATTTGCTTGGAAAAAAAAAAACCTGTTGTATTTTACATCTTAGTTGTAGGATTATGACAGATAATTAGAACCTAGCTACTATCTTTTACGTCATATTGTAATTCATTCAATAAAATAATATTTTCCAACCGTCTGAAAACACTATTATGTTTATTCTTTGCTATTCGGTGAGCTAATTACTGCTATGATAGAGGTTATTTGATAGCCTCTGAATGATTATTAAGAGACTACATTTGAATGGTTCATAGTCTTTTAATGTTTAAGATGTAATTTTAAGTATGAATGGTTAGGAGGTAACATCTTAATGGTTGCCTCTTAACCATTCAGACTTAAGGTTACCTCTTAACCATTCAGAGGTTGGACCATTAAGATGTAGCTTTTGAATGGTCATTAAGAGGCTACCAAACAACCTCATAGTCTTTCTATTATTTAGAGTAAAATTTTATGATAAAATTACATAAAACAACCTTTATGTATGATCAAAACTGCACGTTTTACTTTATCTTTAGAGAAAATTGCTCGAATGGTCCTTATGGTTTGCTCATATTTCATCTTAAGTCCCCAACTCTTGAAAATTACATCTATAGTCCTCAACTTTTGTTGTTTCTTAACTCGTATAGTCCCTGGAATAGACGAAGGTTAAATAATTTAGTTAAGTGGATGTGAAATTACTAAACAACCCCTACTTCAATAAAAATAAAAAAATCAATTAATTAATAAAATACAAACATGCCCCACTTAACCTCTTAACCAATCATATGTCACCAGTTATTCTTACTTTCCCACTTCATCTTTCCACCCCCATCACCTTCACAAACCACCACCACAACACCCATCTCTACCTTCTACCACCATCACCGGCACCGTCTACAAACTCTGAAGTTCTGAATCAAAGCCCCATAAAATAAACAATCTATCAACCTAATTAAAGTAATATATCTACTGCCACAATTCATAGATTTAAGTAAAAGAGTTTGATGGTTGTAATGTTTTCTGTATGTATTATTGATAAACAAAGACCCTTTATATAGGGATGAGTACAACCAATAAGATAGGAAAAGATATACACAAATAAAATACAAGATTATCTCTAAATAACAAACATAATCTATTCCTAATATATCTAACAATATCGGCTGCTAAGACACCCCCTCAGTTTGAGCAGGCGGAGGACAGACGCTCAAGCTGGACCGAAAAGACTGGAATAGCTCCCGAGATAATCCTTTTGTGAAAATATCCGCATACTGTAAGGCAGCAGGAACATGTAGAACCTTGATGTGGCCAAGTCGAACCTTTTCACGAACGAAGTGAATGTCAATTTCTATGTGTTTTGTTCTTTGATGTTGAACCGGATTGTTGGATAAATAAACGGCTGAAACATTGTCACAAAACACGATAGAAGCACGCTGTAATGGAGTGTGAAGTTCGAGAAGCAGATTCCGAATCCATGACGTTTCAGCGACTGCATTAGCTACACCCCGGTATTCGGCTTCAGCACTAGATCTCGAGACTGTAGGCTGCCGTTTAGCTGACCAAGAAATCAGATTGTCGCCAAGAAAAACACAATAACCAGATGTAGACCGTCTCGAATCTGGACATCCACCCCAATCCGCATCTGAATAGGCTACTAATTCCTGTGAACTGGACTTGACAATTCGTAAACCATACTCAAGTGTCCCTTGTAAATACCGAATTATCCGTTTCATGAATGCAAAATGGGGTTCGTGAGGTTCGTGCATAAAGAGGCAAACCTGTTGAACTGCATATGAAATATCCGGCCTAGTAAACGTCAAGTACTGCAATGCACCCGCAAGACTACGATACAAAGTCGGGTCAGAGAATAAGGGACCATCAGTCGCACTAAGCTTAGATGAAAGATCAACAGGTGTAGCACAAGGTTTGCATTCAGACATAGACGCACGGGCGATTATATCCTTGGCATATTGCGATTGAGACAAGAACATGCCGTGTTGCTGCTGAGTGACTTTAATCCCCAAAAAATGATGTAAGCGGCCCAAATCCGTCATAGCGAACTCGCGTGAGAGGGCGGCAATAATATCATTCAACAGTTGATCACTAGAAGCGGTAAGAACAATGTCATCCACATATAATAAAAGATATGCTATGTGCGAAGCATCCTGATGATAAACAAAAAGGGACTGATCGCATGTGCTGCTACGAAACCCTTTGGACGTAATAAAATTTGCAAACCTGGTATACCATGCCCGTGGAGCCTGTTTCAAACCATACAACGATTTCTTTAAGCGGCAAACATGATTAGGAAACCGTTTATCATAGAACCCCGGCGGTTGATGCATAAAGACCGTCTCATTTAGTTCCCCGTGTAAAAAAGCATTCTTGACATCCAATTGATGAACTGGCCAAGCCCGCGACACAGCTAAAGACAAAACTGTACGGATAGTGGCGGGTTTAACAACCGGACTAAACGTTTCATCACAGTCCACACCTACTGTTTGAGAATTACCATTGACCACTAACCGGGCTTTATAGCGTTCCAAAGTGCCATCCGATTTAAATTTGTGTCTAAACAACCACATGCAGCGGATAACAGGGTGATCGTGTGGGCGGGGAACGAGTTCCCATGTCTCATTATCCTGTAAAGCCGAATACTCGGTTTGCATGGCATGCAACCAATTAGGATCAGTCAGGGCTTTGGCATAAGAGGTGGGAATCGGTGAGAGAGAGGTGGTGTGGTGAATGGACGAAAGGTTGGCACGGGATTTGGACCGGGTTGTCATCGGGTGTTGGTTTAAAGGCGGGGCAGCCGGGGTGGGTAGGAGATTGGGCCGGGCTAGCAGGTAATGGGCCGGTGGCTGGTATGGGCTGTGGGATAGGTAATGTGCGTGGGCGGCGAGAATACGTAAAGGGGTAGGGGGCTGTTACGGGATGGGCCGGAGGTGTGGGTTGGGCCTGTTGGTTTGGCACGGGCTGAGGGACTTGGGTGAACGTCTGTGGAACGTAAACCCGGGTGGGAAGGAGTCATCCAAAAAATTGTAGGATGAGGTGGGTTGGGGAATGGTGTAAGGAAACACATGCTCATCAAATGTCACGTGGCGTGAAATGTGGACCTTGCCTGTAGTAGGATCAAAGCAACGGTAGCCACGAAAATCGGGTGGATACCCGAGAAAATACAACGCACGGACCTATAGTGTAGTTTATGAGGCTGAGTGGCTGACGTGTTCGGGTAACACGCGCAACCGAACACTCGTAAGTGTTCATACTCTGGGTGGCGGAGGTAAAGGGCAAAAGTTGGTGTGTAAAAATTGAGCCGTTTGGTTGGTAGAATATTATGGAGGTAGGTGGCGGTGTGTAACGCCTCAACCCAAAACGAAGGAGGGAGATTCGCATGAATTAGAAGAGCCCTAATAATGTCATTGAGGCGTCGGATCATGCGTTCTGCCCTACCGTTTTGGGAAGATGTTTGGGGACAGGCGAAACGGAAAAGTAAACCGTGTTGATGAGCAAAATTTTTAAATGCTAAATTGTCAAATTCACCCCCTAAGTCACATTGAAAGGTTTTTATTTTGCGGTTAAATTGGGTGAAAATTAATTGGTGGAATTTGGCAAATGTGGGGAAGGTTTCGGATTTATATTTTAGGGGGTAAACCCACACGAAGTGTGAGAAATTGTCAATTAGCACCATGTAGTACTTATATCCTGTTTTACTCGTGATTGGCGAAGTCCATAAATCGCAATGAATAATATCAAAAGGAGCAAAAGTAAATGTATTTGATAAATGAAAAGGCAATCTTTTACTATTCGAAAGTTGACAAGAATTGCATAAATGACTTTTGTCCTTATTACATTGAAAATTAAAATTACGATTTAAAATATCTAAAACTTGCGCCCCGGGATGTCCTAGACGATCATGCCAAGGTAAGTGGATGGATGCGATGAAGGTGGCTTGTGGAGGTAGTTGAGAAGGCGTGAACGTATAGAGAGTCCCGTTGCTATTATGGCGAGATAGTGTCTTCTTAGTTTTGAGGTCCTTCAAAGTAAAACCAAAAGGGTCAAACTCGACAGACACTAAATTATCACGAGTAAAACGTCTAAACGGAAATAAGATTTTTAATTATTTGGGGGCTGTAAAGGATATGTGGTAGGATATAGGTGCGGTTAGGTAATGGGTGAAAGCCCGTACCTGATCCTTTAACTGGTAAAGTCATGCCATTGCCTACCAAAATATTACGATAAACAGGAAACGAGTCAGGGATGTGAATTTTACCTTTGTCATTGGTGACGTGTGTTTCGGCGCCGGTGTCCATAACATCCGAATTCCAGCCCGAGTTCTGGGAATTAACCTGTAAATTTGCCATGGCAGCGGCTAAATCAGTGGGACACATTGGGTTATAAGTAGGCTGCTGGAAACCCGCCGGGTATGGGCTGAAGTGGGCCGGAGAATAGGCCGAGAAGTGGGCCTGTGCATCAGATTGTGGGGCGGCCTGCTTGTTGGTCCATTGGGCCTGCTGAGTTGGATACGGGCACGGTGGAGGTGTCCACCAAGCCCACTGTGGAAAAGCCGGTGGAGCACCCTGGTACGGGTTCCAGGACGGCTGCTGTGAGCGGCCCCGACCACGGCCCCTGCGATTTGACGAATTTCCACGACCTCGATTTCCGCGCCGGTTGGAATAATTAGCCGAAGCATCCTGTTGCTGCTGAATCGGAGCAGCAGAACCACCAGAAGAAGAAGGCTGCGACGGAGCAGTAGCAGCGAGCACCGTGTGCTGAGTACCTTTTTGTGCCTCGATCCGGATCACCTCGTCATTAAGCATCGCTATGGCTTCGTCCCAATCAACACCCTGCTGATTGATTAAAGAGGCAGTGGTGTTGTATTCGGCCGGGAGACCACGAACGAGCTGAAGGACGAGACGCGAATCCGAGACGGGCTGATCAACGTCACCCAACTGGTTTGCCAAATCAGAAAGTTGTTGGCAATAATCCTCAACCGAAGAGCAAGCGGTCAAGGTAAGGTTACAAAACCTTGTCTCAAGCGCCGCAGCGCGAGCCTTTTTGTTACTCAAGAATTTTTTCTCGAGTTTGAGCCAAGCCTCTCGTGCTACAGTCGTATCCATAAGGCGTTTCAGATTGTCATCCGAAACGGTGCTGTAGATCCATTGCAAGACCAAGGCGTCTAGTTCTTTCCATTGGTCATATTCTGGGGAGGTGGCGGCAGGAGTGGCTGAACCGTCGATATGATTTTCAACTTTGTATGCAACACAATGAAGGCGGAAAAGCTTAACCCATTGCGAATATGTAACCTTTGATCCGTCCAGAGTCGGATTTTGGATTGTATATTCGACACTGAGTAAGCCGGGTGAAGAGGGGCAGGCTTGGAAGACGGTTCAGCAACATCATCCTTCGTCATTATGAAGACCGAACGAGTCCGGGAAGAAGAAAAAGAAAACGAAAAAAAAAAGGAAATTAGGGTTAGGGATCGGGTATTATGGCTCTGATACCATAAAAGAGTTTGATGGTTGTAATGTTTTCTGTATGTATTATTGATAAACAAAGACCCTTTATATAGGGATGAGTACAACCAATAAGATAGGAAAAGATATACACAAATAAAATACAAGATTATCTCTAAATAACAAACATAATCTATTCCTAATATATCTAACAATATCGGCTGCTAAGATTAAGATCCTTTAAAGTTTAAACAAATCAAACAATGTATAATAATGGATCATGATTAAGTACCTGACAAATAGGATGAGCAGGATACCTAACACCAATCAGTTGTGGCCTTAATTCATATGGCATTCAGCTTGACGTATCAAATACACATCCGTTGTAGCTATGTCATCATCCACCACGTCAGAGAAGCTTCGTGTAAACTGTGGCGGCGGAGGCAACACGTTGCAGGGCCCCTGCACCTTAAACTGTGTGACACGGTGACAACTCTGGCTCCTGTTCAACAACTTTGTTCATTAAACTGTCGTCTTCTACAAGTAATCTTCTGGAATCATTGTGGTTGTTAGGTGGGTGGTGGAGATGGTGACTGTTGGATGTCGGTGGTGGTGGTGAAAGTAGGAGATGGGTGGTGGTGGGTGGTTTAGAGTGGAGAAAATTAAATGGGTGTGGTGTGGTGTGGTGTGGTGGTTGGTGGAGGTGATAGGTGATGAAGATAAAGTGGATGGGCCTCACTAAGAATGTGTGGAGACACATGATTGGCTTGTAATTTATTAATTAATTAATTTTTTTATTTTTATTAGAGTAAGCTAATTTAGTAATTTTCCACCCACTTAACTGGATTATTTAACCTACATCAACCAAAAGGGCAATTTAGTAATTTCACATTCACTCTAGGGACTATTCGAGTTAAGAAATACCAAAAGTTAGGAACTATACCTGTAATTTTTAAAAGATACGGACTAAAGGTAAAATTTGAGCAAACCACAGGGACTATTCAAGCAATTTTCTCTTATCTTTAAAAGGCACTCTAATCCACCTTTACATTTTTTTATTTGTTATAAAAACAAACTTTTAACTCTAAGTTGGTTAGTTTTCTAAGTTACGTCTCCTCAGGGCTTTTTAGTCATTTTAATTTGCCTTTTATTAAAATATTTATTATAAACAAATCTCTACCATCTTCCCAAGAGTAAACATCATCTGATCAACTAACCATTATCTCCAAACCCGTCCAAAACCCTCCCATGTTCTCACAATGATGGTATGTGTATCGATCATAATATTACTGTCAACGAGGAAGGAAATACAAGGTTGCCTCTGGATTGGGACATTGCAACACATGATACCAATAGCCAACAAAATTCGTGGTTGCCTTTGGATATAACAGTTGCAATTGTTCGGTGGGCATAAATACCCACCGCCCCTCTCTCATTTGAAATGTAATGGAATGGAATATGTGTTTAAAGTTTATTCTCTCTAAATTCCATTCAAGTGTGATCATCAAGTTTACATTTTGAGTTCGTGAAGGATTCTACAATTGGCATCAGAGCCAATAATCCAAAAGAGGATATGTGAAAAAGATGATCGAGTGATTAGGTCATAAGAAACAAGAAACCGCTATCCCCAGTTTCGTTACAGATAATAGAGACAGATCCGAAACCATTTAACACCGGATCATTGGACGTTTATTGGCCAACCAGAACAGGAGAAGATCATCACTCAAGGTATTATAACCGTTAATTAAGAACAGGACCGGAAAAGGAAGGTTTCCGGTGAAAACGAAGAATTCCAGCGAGACACCGAAAAGAACAAAACAGAGATTAAGTATGTTGTTAATCTTTTGATTTCGGAGGTTTGTTTATCTATTTTGTTTTTGAATTAAGTATGTTTTTGTGATTTCGTATTTTGCTTTATCAGTAAGTTTGATTCAATTGCTTTATCTATTTTTTCTTAAATTGAGAATAAATAATTGACTTTTAATTAACAGTTTAGCTTAGCTTGATAATTAGTGAGCTTTATGTTTCGATTTGAATCCGTATAAACTCTTTAGCTGTATAATTGTGTAGTTTTGGTGCGTAACGTGTCACCCTTTAAAGGATTTTTTTAGTTTATTTAATTTGTGATTAAATGTTTGGAGTGTGGTGTTTTATGATTGGATGGAATATTGATTAGTGTGAATTGTAAATGTTTTAAGTTCTCGTATGTCAATTAATTCAGACCATTAGGGTTTGATAAGGGTTGTCTAGGTTTTATTTACTCTTGGGAAGATGATAAGGATTTGTTTATAATTAAAATATTTATTAATTCAGACTATTAGGGTTTGATAAGGGTTGTCTAGGTTTTATTTACTCTTGGGAAGATGATAAGGATTTGTTTATAATTAAAATATTTATTAAAAGACAAATTAAAATGACTAAAAAGCCCTCACGTGCAAAGCATGTGAGGAGGCTTAACTGAATAAACTAACCAAGTTAGGATTAAAGGTTTGTTTTTGTAACAAATAACAAAGGTAAAGGTTGATTAGAGTGCTTTTTAAAGATAAAGGTGAAATTTACAGTTTTGATAATAAATAAAAGTTGTTTTCTGTAATTTTGTCAAACTTTATTTTAGCCAATTACAATGATTATTAAATATTTAGATAATACTAAACACATGTTGTGTATCTTTTAAATTTATTTTTATCTCTTAGAGAGTATTAACAATTGGGAAGAGATATTGTACAAAGCTTCTTTAACATACAAAGCGTAAGAAGCAATTTGGACCATTAGATCATAAACTGATCAGATCATCTAATTAAACACGTTTAAATCAAACCCAAGGGTAAATTAGTCAAACAAAATATAAACTCATTTAAATTTTTTTTAATTTGAACCGCTAATTCATCTCCATCAACGACGGTTACTAAAATTGAGAAACAAAAGCCTCATACCTCATTCAATTAGGGTTTATTTCACCAAAAATAAAAAACACACACACACAGACGATCGACACACACGAACGAAGAACATAAAAACAGAGCATCACGTCTTCCAAATGAAAATCAGCTGCGTTTTATGATTTACATTTTCAAAATTCCTTGTCAATTGATTATCTGATTATTATTATTATTACAACAAACGACTTTTAAAAGAAAAATTGCAAAATGAACACAGATAATGGAAGGGAAAGAGTAAGCAAAAAACAAGCATGACAAACCTCCATCAAAACAGAGTAAAGATATGAGCAATCTAATAATACTTGATTAAACAACAAAACGCACTTTATTTTAGATGAAAACGCACTTAGGTTATTTGCATGTGTATATTCCTTGTTTAAATACAGTCAGTATGTTGTTCAATTTATTTTAAAATGTATAAAGAGCGTTTGTTGTTCTTGTCTGGTAATACATGAGTGCGTCTGTATGTTGTTCACTGTATTTTAGGTTAATTGATACATAAGTGCGTCTCAAATAATACATGAGTGCGTATGTATGTTAAGTTTATTTGAGGTTAATTGATACATAAGTGCGTCTCAACTAGTACATGAGTGCGTCTGTGTTTTTTCTGGTAAAATAAAGAGTGCGTCTGCATTGTTTTGTGAGTGCGTTTAAATGTTGACTATTTTTTCTTGTTAACACAAAAACCAATAATAACATAAGAAGATGATGATTTTGAGGAGCAGCCAATAAAAACTTTGATTAATATTAAAAAAAGGATTGAAAAAGTAAACAAGGAAGTTGCTAAAAAGTTGGAGTCTGATGTTGAAAAGATGAGGCAAAAGTTGAAAAAACAAAAACAGAATATTGAACACAATTTAGAAATCATCAGATGACGATTTCGAGAGGCCGAACAAAATAGTAAAAGTGGATGACCCAAGAAGGTGAAGAAGATAAAGGAAAGGGGAGTTTGTGGAATACAAAGATAAGAAGTTAAAAATACAATGCTCTCTTGCTGATTTTATTGAGAGCATGAAAGAGTACACAGATGATCAAAAGGAAGATGTGAGGAAAATGGGGTTTGGATCTGTTTTAGACATTAAGATTGATCATATATCACCAGGTTTGGGTTACTGGCTGTTAGTCAATTATGACGAGGGAAGAAACCAACTAAACGCAGGGAATTGGAAAATCAAGATCACACCGTCAATGGTACATGAAGCTTTAGGCATACAAATGGGAAAGAAGCCAGTGCTAGAGAAAAATAGGGCAAGGAAGGGTTCTGACTCTACAATAGATGAGTTCAAGAATCAATTCGATAAAAAAGAAAGTTAGCGTTTCAATGGTAAACCGGTTGTTAGGCAGCAACAAAGGGGTGACCGGCTATTTAAACTAAATTTTCTTGTGTTATGGAACACAGTTTTCGGGGAGATCACAAAGTCAACAACAATAAATCAGAACTTTTTGCATGGGGTGGATGATGAGGCTGATATTTCTAATATGGATTGGTGCTCGTACCTGATCGAATGTCTGATGTCAAACCCCGCCAAGGCGGAAACACGGGATGTAACGACCGAAATGTTTTCAAGCACAAGGTTCAAGCAATCACATAATTTTATTCAAAATAGTACCACCGTATGAGATGGACATTGTCATTAATTATTTAAAAAACGTCACCATAGCGTTAACAAAAGAGAATACGTGTCTATTACTCTTATGACTAAATATCAATAGGACAATAAGATAGAACCATCATAGTGGTACCACATAGAGCTTGCTCGAACCTCTCCCTCGAATCCCTGTGGCCCTCCATCTAGTTACCTGAAACACATGCATAACGAGTTTTGTCAACAATAATGTTGGTGAGTTCATGGGTTTTGTTCGTGTTGAGTAAAACAATGTGTAATTCGTGTAATGACCCATCATATGCTAGCTAGGCAAATGATTACTGTGCGAACCATGAGTCCTGTAACCAAACCTCTTGACTGTTGTGCCTCGCGCATTGTACACTAAAGACAATGTATGTATTGTAGAATACTAACACTCTTTTCTATGTGACCGGTTAGAGCGACTACCAAGAGTGGGGGGTGTCAACCCAATAGATCTATTAAAGTGTCCATGGCTAGATGTTTAGCTAATGGTTACAGTAAACGATGTATGAGGACTAGTGAGCTCTTGAACCAAAATGTCTCATGTTCCACATGGCAGTCATGATAGAATGTACACACACTTGAAAATGTCACAAGTATTGATGCATGTATTTCCCCAAAATGAAAAGTAGTAAAATGGGGCATGAAAAACTCACCTGATGATGATGTAAGTGGTCTAGTGGGCTTGCAGATGATCACCGTCTTGACAAATGATACCCTATTATCATTATGGACACGGTAAGTCATCCCGGAGGTTGTTTATCATACAAATTGTTCACCCGATACTTGTGGATTTCTTGGTTTAGTGTGTCTTAGTGCACGTGATACTTGCTAATGTTCTAACAAACATATAGTTCCAAAACTTTGTTGTTTTGAAAGCTAGTATCCATTGTGAACTAAAATGGGTCCCATATCCCGTCATGGGCCATGATTTGGTACTATTTTAGCATATGTGGTTAGTTTTTGGGCAAATAAGTAGTTTGTCATGGTTTGTAACCTTTTGAAAGTCAATGTAGAGTTAACATATGTTTCGGCCTATTCTAACCCATGTCAAGGAATGATAGCCAAACTTATTCTATAACATGGGCCTTGTGATCGATCCTCTAGGGACTTTTATTAGGCCGATCCATGTTTGTAAAAGAGTAATGAATGCTTTGAAAGCAACTCGGGTTTGTTTTAAGCAAAACTCGATTGTTTTTATATCAAAAGAAAGCTTTTAGTTCCACAAGTGTCTTAACACTAGTTTGTCTATAAAACCGATTGATAACATGTTTTATTACACCATGACTTTGCCTCAAGACATTATTTAGATAACAATGCTTAGATAGAGCGATTTGTTCTAGTTGTTAGATGATTTCGGCTAATAGGCTTAGTGTAGCATTGGACCATTATATAGTGATCATGCTCGTGCCTAGTGAGTGTGTGTGTGTGAGCCGATAGTGATTAAGGGCCTATGGTTGGGTGTAGAGCCTTAAGATCGAATGGAATGGTGTCTAAAAGATTAGAAGGGCTAAATATCTTACCTATTTGAAGTGATGTGAGGCTAGTTGAGTGCTTGGTCCTTGATCCTTACTTCAAACTAGCTCCTCTTCGGGTGTTGCTTCTAGAGCCGAGTGGTATGAGAGTGTAGTGGATGAGTGTTTGTGAATGGGTGGTGCAAGGTGTTTGGATGCTCCAAGGCTCCTTTTATAGGCAAATTCTAAGGTAAGTTGACAACACTTTGCCATGTCTAGTCATAGGTTAGCTTCCTAATCCATGTAAGGTCTTTAGTTGTCTTTTCATTCATTCATGCTTGGTTTTCGGCCGATAGGTATGAGTCTAGGGGTGATATATATGGCAAGCCTCCTTGTGTAAGACTTATGGTGAAAGTCTACTCTTTCTACTTAGGTGTAACTTGGTGGCATGAGTTTGATAGTGACCCTTCATGAGACAAAGATCTCTTTGTCTTTTCTAGGTGTACTTCGAACGAAAGGGTGAGGAAAACAAGGCCATGTGTTCGATATAGGGTGGTAGTCCATAAGGAGAAAGGTTGACATTCCTATGGTGTGTTCTAGTGTTATCTATAAGGGTGTAAGTTGCTCATTCCTAGCTTCCTTTGGCCGACTGTTTTCTAGTGAAGTTCCTAGGTTCTTGTTCAATCACTATCATGTATATTATATAGGGGTGTAGTAGGCCGAGTATGTGGGGAAAGAATAGGGTAGTGGAAGCTTGATGTTTTAGGCACATGGTGATAATGATAGCTCCTACATTCTTCATTCTATGATTGGCTAAGTTAAGAAAGGTAGGGAGTTGACCTAGGGATGTTGGGAAGCTTTCATGTGGTTACCATTTTGGTGTAAGTTTGTGACAAACATGCTTGTAAGATAAGTGTGGCCTTGAGCCATGTGTTTTGGCCAAGAGTAAGACAAAGAATGGGGTTTTCTAATTAAGGTTTGTCTTGTTCCTAAGTGAACTTGTTGTAAGATAATGCCTTGCTTATTTGATGATACCAAAGCATGTGTGAGGTTACTTGTGTGCAAGGTTTTGCCGAAAATCCATAGGAAAAGGGAAGAGGTGTCAAGGCTAGTAGAATTGTCTTATCCTATGTTTGCTTGTTTGTTTTGGGTGTCGTGTGCATGGGTGTGTATGTATACATTTGAGTATAGCTTATGTAATTCCAATATAAATGGTTTGTCTATGTTTCTAGACCTTGTTTTCTTGTATATTAATCGGCCATCTATGTTAATGGTAGTGTGATTGTATGTTATGCCCATTAATAACCTTTAGTACCCGTTGATATATGAATATCATCCGGTTAGTAATGGTGAGAGTCGATCAAGTCTTGTGCCTCTTGATGACATTAAATGTATTTTGTTTCATCATGATCATGTGTTTGTTAAGTGATGCCTCATGATGATTTTTGTGTTCATGTACATGTGTTAAAAGTAAGTCATCATGTGTTAAGACATAATAACTCATGAGATTGTTGCTTTTGATGATTTGTTCGGGTGTTGTATGACTAAACAAGTGTCCCTTGTTGAGTTTTCTTGATTAACTCTAGCTTTACTAGACTGGGGGGCGTATAATGTATGAAAAACTTTCTAGATATGCACATATAGTAAAGCAAGAACTGAAGAACTATGTACGAATGTGACATGGTTCGTTGACTATTGTCACATCTGAGGAGAACAAAAACAGGATGGAAAGAAGACCAGTATAATGGTTCAATTGTAATGTTGAGTGTAAGAATTCAAACGCACCTATGATTGCTTTTAGACGCATTTGTATTTTCTTGATTATATATCTAGATGCACCTATTGTTATTTTAGACGCATTTATATTTTCTAACATATATATGATGTTTTAAAACATGCAGGTTATTTACACAATGAATACAACAAAAGACATCCATCTGAAATACAAATTAGCATACCACAGTTTCTTACATAACCTCTAGTTCACTTACAGCGATGGAAAGTCATCTTTATAACAACGGGGCGTTGACTGATATGGAAGAAGATGATGGAGATGATCAGGGTGATGCTGATAAGGATGATGAAGAAGAGAATGTGGCTGATGAAGAAGAAGAGGATGATGCAGATGATGCGGGTGGTGAAGAACATGATCAATTACAAAATGATCAAAGTCTAGATGAAGTTGTGGATGTGTTGGTGAGAATGCAAGGCAGAGATGTTTGATGATGATTACACTCTGCCTATGGGAGAACTCCACAAAAAAGAATCACAATTGGCGATGATGTTGATGAAGAAGCAGATTGGAGACAGTTCAAAATGAGTACTCAGACATAGTAAATGTTTGAGTATTCAGAAAACTCAACCACAACTGAGTCTTGTTGAGAAAGGAAAAGAAGCAGAGTATGAGGGCTTCATTTAAGGCTAAAAAGGTACAACTTAATATTTAGACACACTTATAAATAAATTTAGACGCACTTATTATATAAATTTGGACGCACCTATGTTTTTGTGAACTATAAATTTGGACGCACCTATGTTAGTTTGGACGCACTTATTATTTAACCTTTCTAACTACCATCTTTTTGGCTACTGTTTTTCATAGGTTTGGATAAAAACCATGGAGAAGAACATAAAAAAATATGAAGCAATACAAAAGGAGATGGGGGAAATGGTTAAGGAGGCACGAACCAAATACTTGTGGGTTCTGAATTGATGAAGTTGTGCAAAAAGTTGGACGAATTGAACAATAAAGGTAAAGATAAACGATGCTGAAAATCTTGGGCCAGAAAATGTAGTATGGCTTGAAGTTGAGGTGGATAAGGATGATGAAGCTGTCGAAGACGATGTTGAAGTGACTGGAACTTCAAATAGGGAATGAGGGGGGAAATGATGACCGGGCTGAGGAACCAGACAAATATGTTGAAGGTAATACAACATCAAAAACAAATGAGGTGGAAATGGATGATCGTGTTGTTGATGCAAACCTCGAAAATCAAAATCAAGAAGAAGAAATAACCAACACAGCAATTAAATGTTGCAAAAAGTTGAACCAGGTTTATATGTGGTCAGAGATGTGAATGAAACAACGAATGAAGAACCTGAGAGAGAAGTCGAGAACGACAAAGGGGAAACAATGGATGATGGTGGTGTCACTTTAGAAGCACAAGAAATAAACTGACACACAAATCAACATGCTACACTAATAGAAACAGGTGTGTATTCAGTTCAAGATGAACATGAAACACCAAAAGAAACGCATGCTGAAAAGGGAAAAAAAACACAAGAAAAAGAAGCAGGGGAAGCAAAGGGGAAAGCAATGGCTGATGATGGAAAGCCAGATAGGGACAAAAACCCTTCATGAGCATTAAGATCACCATACACCGGGAAGGCAGTGTGCCTTGTTGAAAAGATAACAAAAGAGGAATTGAGGTTAACAAAATACATGTTTGCACCAATTAGAGATAAAATGTAAGTGTCTTTTTTTCCTTTTGTTTGTAAAATATTATAGAATGTTTACTGATTTTTTTTAAATTATTGAAATTCAGGAAAAATCTGTTTTTGGGATGAAGCTGGAACTGAGACCCTGAAGGTGATTTTTGAAAGTTTCCATCCTAGGTTATGGCTTTATACAAATGCACTGGATGCCTGGACTGATATTCTAACTTATGAGGAAAGGAAGCAGAAAGAAAGATGGGTCTGTACACAGGCTGAATCTGAGTTCCACCATGATGGTATGAAATCTTTAAATTTAAACGCACCTTTAATAAATTTAGGCGCATTTGAGAACAAAATGGTATTTTCTTAGCTGGGACACAAGTTATTTAAACGCACATTGCATAAACATTTAGACGCACTCATTTAAAAAATGTAATTCAAACGCACTTATACAACTAATTTGGACGCACTCATCAAATTTTGACTGTTTTTTTTATTTATCTACAATTACAATGTAGCCTCCAGACTACTATAAACTGAATGTTACTTGGACAGAAAGGCGTAAGGTTTTTCCTTAGCAATCTTCAGGATATCTTCCGAAAGTTCAACACAACATCATTAGATGAGTTCGACATGATTCTTGTGCCAGTGTTGAGAAAAAAACATTTCTATGTCTTAACTTTTGATGTGAAGAATGGGATATCAGAGTTGCTTGACAACTCTAAAGAGGGAGATGACCAACAAGAGCGATATAAAGGCGTGCCCGAAATATTGGTATGTACTTATTTAACACAAAAAAACATGAAATATTATTGCTAGAAACATGAAATATTATTGCTAGAAATATTATTATAATAACCTAATGGTTTGTAAAAAAAATGTTTGTAGAGACACACTTTGTACCTTTGTTGGAAGACAACATGTCCTACAACCCCGAGGATAAGAAACTTTAAATAAATCCTATTATAAGATGAGAAATGGCATGGAGGACTAAAAAAACATGAAGAATGTGGCATATTCGCTATGAGATACCTCGAAACCTTCAGAGGGCATCAATTTTGGAGCTGTGATTTTGTAGGGTGAATCGGATTTTCAAAAGACGCAGTTGAATGCATTGCGGTTCAAGTACGTAGCGAAGATTATACTTTCACCTTACAACCTGCTCAGGGATCAAATAGTTGAAGAGGCTAACAAGTTTGCAAAAAGGCCAATCAAAGGAAAGACAAAAATGTTGGAGAATGCCAAAGCAAAATTAGAGAAGAGGGTGGCTGCAATATAAACATTGTCATGGCTTTTTGTCATTTGTTTAAATGCTTTTGAACAACTACTTACTGACTTAGTCTTAAATATTTTAGTTTGGACGCACTCATTCGCGAATTGAGTTTACATTTGAACGCACTTTATAAATTAGATTAGATTATTGTTATTTTACTTAAACGCACTTGTAAATGTGTTTTCTTATTTCAAACGCACGTTCATTAAAACACAACATAGATAGATAATAACAAACTACAGAAACAAAGTGGAGTTTACATAGACTTTAGGAACTGAATTTTTAATTCAATAGAACACCTCAAAAGAGTTATGCATTTTGTAAGTTGTTCGACAAGATTAACATCGCCTTTCTTTGCATCAATCATAAACATAACCACCAGTTCATGAAGGCTTGATTCAGGCATACGCATATGAAGCTTGGAAAATCTCATCTCTCTTACTCATGCCATGATTTATCCTGCTTAGATTATCTGTCAGACGACCGTTACAGCATAATCTTTTGCAATTTGCTCTTGAATCCTTTTGATCATTTCAGATTTTGATGATGAAGATGAATAAGAAGCCATTACTGAAACAATAAAAAAATAAGTTGTGATTGAATTGTGTAGCGTAAAATTTATTCTATATACATCAATATATAAAGAACACAATAATAACAAGGTGACAATAAATCATTCACGAGAATTTACTGTCATTGTTGGTTCCAATAATTGATATGCAAACGCAGTGCATAATAATGCAGACTGATTAATATATGCTTTCATTTAAACGCCACTCATTATATATTGAGATGTACTCAATAAAAACACTACGAAAAAAAAAAAATACAAAACCATCTAAATAAATGCATGTTTAATCTTTTTTCAACCCTTAAAACGCACGTTACTATCATCATATTCCTCATATGTTAACCCTACCTCAAACCTGTAAATGTTTAAGTCTGTAAAAAACATCCACTATCCTTGATTTTAATTAACAAATATATAATCAAGGATCTAAAACTAAAAAAAAACATATGATAATCAGTCTAATTAATTCGAAAAATAAAAAACAATATTCAAAAACGTTGATCGATAAAAACAAAGCATCATTAATCGAAAATAACATTGGGTTTGATTAAATCGTCATTTGATTAGATAGTCATTCTAAAATATATTATCAATCATGAATTGAATTCTGAATATCATTATTCTTATTAATTGAATCGTTCGTATTAATTGAAATGTTAATTGAAACGTGATTGAAGGAACGTAAATGGACTAATTTGCCCCTTTAATCAACCAGATTTAGGTTAAGTAAACTTAACCAACAGTTGACAGGTGATATGATTTGATTGCTTCTTACGCTTTTTTACGTTAATGATCTTTGTACCGTATACTTTCTCCTTAACAATTTATATAAATTTTTTTTCATATTCACTGAAAAGTTGTAAACGTTTTATAAAACAACCAAAATTTCAAAATTTAAATTTACAGTTTTATTGAGGTTGTAATTTTATTTTCCAGTGAGACTACAAAAAAAATAATAATAAGTCCACGTTAACCGACCTCCATAATAGCCGATATATTTAGAGATATATTTTAGAGTATATTGTATTGATTTGTAATTATCTGTTTCCATAATTTGTGGAACAATATTGTATTATTTATACACATGATTAATGGAGAGAGGACAAGGACCCTAATCTTTCATGGTATCGCAGACCAGGTCCCACCTCCTCTCTCACTAACCCTAATTTGGCTACCACCATCTTGCGCCGATTCATCTCTCCTCGTCGCCTATACTTTTGCCATGGCTGACAAGGCTCCCTCCGATCTCCTTCCCATCACAGTCGAATCCAAAATACACCCTGCCACCACCGTCTCCAACAACAAAAACTACATCCCCATCCTCCTTGAAATCAAACTCTGCCCAATACAGTTCTTGGGCTACCCTCTTTACCATTCATTGCAAAGCTTTCCTTGTCCATGACCACCTCTCTCCTAAACCTGAAACCTCATCCTCCACTGTCGATGCCGAGTGGGAACGCTTGGATGCCATCGTTCTCCAATGGCTCTACAATACTATCTCCAATGACCTTCTCCATACCATCATCAACAAATCCTCCAATGCCCATGAAGCTTGGATCGCTATCGAAGACCTTTTTCAATATAACAAAGCCGCCCGTGCCATTCACCTTCTCCAAAAATTTTCCAACACACGTTTAGACGGGTTTCCCAATGTATCAGCGTATTGTCAAGAATTAAAAACTCTTGCTGATCAACTTCAAACGTGGATGCACCCGTCGATAACGACCGCCCTTGTCCTACAACTCATTGCCGGTCTTAACGACCAATATGAGTCGATTTTCCACCATCCTTCAAAACACCAAACCCCTACCAAACTCTTACACTGCCCGGGTCCCAAATCATGCAGGTCGAAACCCGCAAGGCGGAACAAGCTCCTCTCTCTCCTCTAAATCTGCCTCCACCGCTTTAACCGCCACCACCAACTACCGCCAACCACCCTTCGCTGACACTCACCAGTCCCAAAACCGCCCTGATGACCGCTCCACAGCCCGTAACCGTGGCCGTGGGTCCAGACGTGGCAAGCCCTGTCAGTCTGGGTTCGACCGTGGAAGGTTTCAGCAACCTTTCTGGTCTCCCAATTCGTTCCCTGCCTGGACCAATAATCAGCCTTCTCACTGGCCCAATCAACATCCCACCTGGCCCAACTACTCACCCTGGCCCAATTCCCATTACCCCTCCTACCCAAACTGGCCTACACCTCCATGCCCATACCCAACAAGCTAGCAGCCCACACCTGCTTCCTTTCAACAGCCAGGTTTACTTGGGCGAGACCCCAGCAGGCCCACACG
The DNA here is from genome assembly GCA_030844895.1 of Ambrosia x helenae. Taxonomy (NCBI): domain Eukaryota; kingdom Viridiplantae; phylum Streptophyta; class Magnoliopsida; order Asterales; family Asteraceae; genus Ambrosia; species Ambrosia x helenae. Next base: position 1,537 of record JAUTDX010002747.1, on the reverse strand, counting down.
GCTTACACCCCAACTGATATCGAACAGGCACTTTTACACCATGTCTCTACAACAGCCGGACCCCACTTCTACATGGACACGGGCACATCCTCACCATGACCAATGAGCAAGGTGACTTTCATACTTTTTCTAAATTCTAGCATGTCTCAAAATATAATTGTAGTAATGGCGATACTATCCCTATGCTCGGTCAAGGCACCAAATACCTACCTGCCCCTTTCCCACCCTTTTATACTTAAAAAACGTCCTATATTCACTAGACTCTTTAAAAATTTAAATTCTGTTCGTAGATTTACAACAAATAATTCTGTTTCTGTTGAGTTTGACCCTTTTGGTTTTCTTGTGAAGGACTACAAGACCAAGGCCCCCTCCTGCGATGCAATAGCAGCGGTGATCTATACCCCTCGTGCTTGGATCACCTACTACTCAGCCCACTGCTTTTGCTGCTGTCACTGCACAACTCTGGCATCACCGTCTTGGCCACCCAGGACGTCCGTCTTTAATAAATTAAAAACTTCCAGTTTTATTGATTTTGATACTTCTTTGAATAATGTATGCCAGTCTTGTGTTTATGGAAAAAGTATTCGTTTACCATTTTTTGCATCGCATTCTATTACCCATCAACCATTTGATATTGTGCATAGTGACGTGTGGACTTCACCCATTGTTAGCTCATCGGGTCACAAATATTATGTCCTATTTCTAGATGATTATTCTAATTTTTTATGGACATATCCGATAGCTAACAAATCAGATGTTTTTCAATCCTTTACCAATTTTGCTTCACAACTTAAAACCCAATTTGAACGAACCATTAAAAACATTCCAGTGTGATAATGGTCGCGAATATATCAATAACACATTTAACAACTTTTTCACCACAAATGGTACCCTCTACCGCCTTTCTTGCCCATACACCTCATCACAAAATGGTAAAGCTGAAAGGAAAATTCGTACATTAACAACATGCTCCGCACTCTCCTAGCACATGCCTCACTACCTACCTACCTTTGGCCCTATGATCTTGAAACCGCCACTTATCTTCTCAACATACTACCAAACAAAGCCACCAATAACAAAACACCTACCGAACTCCTCTACCTCACCACCCCCCTCATATGATCACCTACATGTGTTTGGTTGCCTGTGTTATCCTCTAACACCCTCCCCTACAATTCACAAGCTCCGAGCATCGCTCTCACCCTTGTGTCTTCCTCGAAATCCCATCTCTCACCGAGGATACCGATGCTTAGACCTTACCACCAAAACAAATATTCATCTCGCGTCACGTTACGTTTGATGAAACCACGTTCCCATTTAAACAAACCATCGGCCCTACCCCGAAGTATGACTGCTTCGCAGACCCATATCCCTTCCACCTATGCCACATATCTCCCAACCCACTACGTCTGCCCCACCGAACCAGCCCATCCCTCCCGTCCACCCAGGCCCAACGACCTCCCCTCCTCGGCCACTACCACATCTCCAAATACATTTCTCTCACCAGGCCCAATTAACACACCTCAGCCCAACAACG
>JAUTDX010002746.1:0-37040 GCA_030844895.1 Ambrosia x helenae | reverse complement strand
CATACTACATATAACAATTGTCGCATTGTGACGTAGGTTGATAGCGGGGGATGATTGATCGTGGACAACTAATGGGAATATAAAGTCAATCTTGTTTTTTCACGACTTAGGGTTTTACAATTAAACTTAGTGTCAACTTATTATTGGGTTGACTAGCCAATAACTCTAAATATAATTCTATATAATACATATATTGAGCCAACCCAATAGAGTGGGATGTAATAAAACTATAAATATAATTGTAATTAATGTGTATATATATAATTATATATATATAATAAATTATAAAAATTATATCGAGCCGAACCGAGCCGAGCGGACCTCTGCTCGTGCTTGGCTCGTTTACAAACCGAACCGAGCCGATCGCTTGTTTAGAACCGAACGGAAAATCGAGCTAGCAATTTCCGAGCAAATTCCGAACGAGCGGCGAGCGATCGCCGAGCGCCGAGCGTTTTGAACACCCTAGTTGCAAGTTAGGTAGAAGTGGCAGCCGTGAAGCCGCGGAAGAAGCAGCCTGACACCGACAATGGCTAGGTTTGCAAGTTAGGTACCGATGAGTGAGAGGCTATCTTTTTGTCTATGTTTGTGCTACTGTTTGTTCATGCGTGTTTGTTATCTTTATTTTGTTTTAAAACCCTGACTTTAATAATTTGATAAAAAAACAAAAAAAAGAGAATTTACATACTTGAACATGAGACCAATCTATTAATATACATAGAAAATTACTATAACACCAACATTATATAATATATAATAGGGCTTTGTATTTAAACAGTAATCGTGGCATTTTTCGTAAAACATGGTATTTTGAGGGTATTTAATGTTGAGGTGTTGCTGTCTTCTTCAGATGATACCACGTTGATATGTTTTGGGACAGCTGTCTTCTTCAGTTGTATACCTCCTGATTTCACAATCCTGGCTCTCCTCTCTCTCTCGATCTTCTTCTTCTGTCCATTATCGCCTAATTGAACACAGCATATCAATCAATAATTGAAGAGATCTACCATTTACCCACTATACAGAGACAGACAAGCCGGCGATCTCCGGCCACCGTCCCTCGACGCCACGAATGGGAACCTCATCGCGTCACCATACCGACTATTAGATCGGTGACGAGCACCGGTGACGAGGTTGAAGACAACGGGAGGCGACGGTGGATTTTCCGGTTATCACCGTCTGACACTAAGGTAAAACCCATCTTCTACACCTGATTTTTTTCCAACATTATAATATCGTTTGAGACTACAACTGTTGGTTGGAATGGTGATTATAGGCCGTAGTGATGACCGTTGACGGCGGAGATGACCTCCGGACACCGTACGACTGGTGGTCAGTTTGATGATTAGAGATGGTGTGTGCTAAATTTTCCTCAAAATACCCAAAAAAATGACCAAAATTTTCCAACGCACAATTAACGTACGCATCTCATCCATGATTATTACCTTTGTATTTACAAATATTAGCATACTATTATATTTTATTCAATTTCTAGGTTTGAAATTTAATAATTTTGCATTTAATTATATGATGGATGTTTGTTTTTGTGTTAATAGGTGGTTGGTTGTGCGAAGTCACAGAGAGTGAAAGAAAAAAGAGGTATATTTTTGGTTTAATTTTCTTTTTATTTAAAACTAATTATTCAGATTGTTTTGGGTTCAAGTCACTATTTTTAGTTTTCATATTTAAATTATAATATTAGATATAAGTTTTGGTCTTGACCTTGCACGTTTAGGATTTGCTTGATCCTGATTTATTTAATTTGGGCGCTGCAACTGAAAAGCGGGGATTGGTTTTGACTTTGCAGGTTGCTTCAATTCAATATATCAAACAGACACTTAAGAGTAAGTCCGCAATATTTTTTTTTTCATGTTTGTAGTTGATTGTTGTCTATGCAAGTGGCTGAGTTGGTATAGATTGATGTTTGTTGTTTATTGTTGTCTGTGCAGGTGATCGAGTTGGTATAGATTGAGGTAATTATAACACGAATTTGTGATTTAACTTGAATTATACAGTAATGTAGCTCTATTTTTTAATGTTACTGTCATTGAGAATCGGCTTTTGTATATGCTGTGTGCTCAGTAAGGTTAGAAGTTAGTAAAGATGGTTTCAGGGTTTATTTTAATTTAATTTTATTTGATTTGATTCTTTTCTTGGATCAATGTGAGTAAAGTTCTTAGCTTCATCTTTCTTGGGTTCACTTTACAATCAATTTTTGCGATTAACTTTGGGCTTTTAGTGATAATATAAATGGTTTTTTTTAATACAAATTATGTGGTTTAAACGGCCTAACTAATGGTTTTTTAATACAAATGTTTGCTCATCCCGGTAACCCACTTCACCGTGAAGATGATGGATACGGTGTCGTTTGTGTGTTTGCTGGCGACGATACTGATTGTTTTTTCCCATATCAAACTCTATTATTTAATAGGTTGTTGGCTTTGTGTTTACTTGATAGTTTCAGCAACCTCTATTGTGTTTTTTTCCTTTGATTTGATTGTTTTTCCGTGGCAATTGAAGATACAAGAGGACCATAAATTTGTCATATAAAGTTTTATGTTAATCCCATTCTTCAGGTTACAGAACTTTAAGCCTGTGAAAATGGTGATGCGGTTTAGGACTTTAGCCCTTTGGGTTGGGTTTTTGTTGCGGGTTAGCTTGATGGCAGATCTCTATGACCTGCACATGTTGGGAAATGAACAGGAGACCGTCTTCCCTAGGCCAATCATACATGGGGAGGTAATAAAGGTGTTTATTTGTTAATGATAAGGATGCGAATTTTAGTTTATTCTTAACGGCTTTGGATCAATTTCTGGTCGTATTGCGCAAACACATGTAGTTAAATAGGCGTAACAACCTGACGAGTTTGTGGTTAAATGGTCGTGATTCATATCGTTTATTGATGCATTGACTACTGATTGATTTTGATTGATGAATGTAGATAACCGGAGCGAGAAGGCGAAGAGGAAGAAGACGACCGGAACAAGGCGCATGAGGTCTCTTTGTAATGTGCCCCCCCCCCCCTGAATTTTCCCCAACTCTTGAAAATCAATTTGATTCCGTTTTCACGTTGTCATTTTTATCACTATGGGTATCTCATTTTTTGTTTAGATTGATTTATGTCTAATATATTGAAATGGGTTTTGGAGTTTGTGTTTCTGATTATGGCTCTGTTTCGTTTCGATTTCTTATGTTGATCGGTGCCATCAAGTTTGAGCATGGTTTCTTAAATCCTTTGAATTTATCCACTCAAAACTCTCACAAGTGTTGATAAAACATGAAAGATCGAGTGACATGGAGACCACCACCAGAGTCGATACTCCGCTGGTCAACAGCTTCGCCTAAGGTGTTGTTGATTACTAAGGTAGTCAACTCCTGCTGTGTAATTATGGTTACTTAATTCTATCTATCTGATGACGTGCAGGTCTTAATATTCATGGAAAGGAATATTTGATCCAAAGTTCATGCTTTCCCAAGCTACCTATCAGCCTGCCACCTCATGGTCGCAGTGACATTTAACAATGGAAACTTATTGCCAGAACTTAATGTTGCTTGTCTTTGAAAGGTTTCCTTACCTTTAGACTTTGCCACTGGTCAACATATGGTAGGCTTTCCTTTAAGTTAGTTAGCTTTTGCTTGAATTTAGGGATTGTTTCATTACATGTTAGGTTCGCTTAAAACGTCGCATGGTAAGTCATTACTTTTTTCTAACTCGGATTGACGCCGCCGCAATATTTTGTTTTTTTTTTGTTGTAGGTACTCAAGCTGTTTCGCGAAAGATAGCTGCAACGGCTTCCGCTAAAATTCCTGATTACAACTATTATATTGGTACCAAGCAAGTTTTTTTTCCTTGGTACAATTAGTGTATTAAACATCAGTTGGCACTTTAACGTTTGGGATATTTACGGTTTTTGCGAGGGGCATTGTGTTGCTATTGTCTTTGGTGGCGGAAAATGATGGTTGACAATCTAGCTGTAATCATATCGAAGAAAGGAGAATTTTCAACGGCGACCGGCAGTGGTGGGGAATCAAACAAACGTCCGCTGCCTCTCTGCCTCAAAATCGGTTTCCAGCAGACAAAGTCCAAGGCATGTTCTATATACAAATTCATCAAGTCCAGTTATCATTTTTATTAAACAAAAGTCATAACCTATTCCAATTCAAAAGTTTAAGATACTAGATTTCATTGGCTGTAGGTTTGGCTTTAAAAAGTCAATTTGCGTGGAAATAATGTATTTAACATGTGCGTACAGGTTGAAAGAAATGAACAGCAATGTGTATCTTGGGCAACATGTGGAGATGATAGCAAAAAGCGAATTGGAACACAAACGGGTTCATAAACACAGAAGAATAAATTTTAACAAAATAACGTTTAAATAGTTTGGATATGTTTGACCAATTGTCTTCCATTATGTTTTAGCGAATTGGAATAAATTTTAAATAAATGTTTGTTTATTTAGTTTAGCATTTGTTTATTGAATTTTACTTTGAATGTTCTATTCGTGGAAAATGGCCAAAGTTACCAAGCCTGCTACCGACGTGATCATTTCGTAACATACTCGGAATGGTTTCGTCTTCGCATATCTCCCACACAAATATGCTATCTTGACTTATGATCATGTATAGAAATGCTTGGTCTTTTGAATGGGTTAGGAATGGTATTGAAAGATTTGTATATGATACTACCAGTAGTTCTAAACATCGCACGCTACGACATTACTTAATTATTTTCTAAATCGGATTGACGCCGCCGCAACGCGCGGCCGGTATAAAACCTAGTTCATTTTAATTTTAATACTATGGGGTCCAGCCAATCATCATTTGGTGGAGTGATAGCCTCATGACCTTTCAATGTGGAGGTTGTGGTTAGAGTCTCATTTGAAACAAATTATTTTAGGTTGAGGTAGAGGTTTTACCACAGTGGGCCTTCGGATTGTGGGTTTCCTCTAGAATGGTGGCGGGCCGAGGCACCAACACCGTCTGCGTTCGCGAGCGTGAATGACCTTTTGCCATTGGGTTTACCCGTGTGACCGCGCTTTCGTTGGACGTTAAAAAAAAAAACTATGTTGTCCATGTGGTTATTTTTACGGAGTCTTAAAAAAATAACATACCACTTCTCCTAGATTTAAAAAAAAAATAATGAGGTCCACGGATCCAGACCATTTTTATATTGATCCGTCGTCAAACTACGCTTGTCAAAGATAAGCTTATAATAAGTGACTAGTGTGGTGCCCGCGCGATGCGGCGGGAATAGCTATGTTAATGTTAGTGATTTTAATGAAGTGCACATGATGGTTCGATTAAGTTATGATCCATAACCATTACCATAACCCAAACTAATTTTTTGTCGTCTGGGTTCAATATTGAATGAAGAAAAAAAATTAAACTAAATAAACCAAAAGACCCATTAGAGCAATAAATGAAACAAAGTAATTAAGAAACTTTATTACCAATTAAAAAGTATAATAAAATATATTTGTTAAATAAAAAGTAAATGCATACGGTAACCAAAGAGTATATGACTTTTGCATCCCTTGTGAGTTTTGTTTTCAATTCAATCCAGCAGTAAACATCTTCATGGGTATTAGTGTTCAGCGTGGAAGCACTTGAAAAGAACCTAATTGAAATCTTGCTTTTTCAACATTTCTTCTGATCAGTCACAGTTGACTGTACATGAACAACACATAAGAAAGTGAGTTTTGATTATATGAAGCATCGATGTGTAAATTATTTGGAAAAATATAATACTTGGGAGACGAATCATTTTTTTTAACAGCCAAATGAACCATTTTATTAAAACCGAAAGGACCAGCAGGTCGCTGGCCACCTATTTACACCCCCACGAATACCCAAAGAACACCCTATCTGATTCACATAAATTCCAATACTTCAACTCCAATATGGCAACAAATATCATGTTAGATATGCAAATCATACGTATATGATATACCCCCTAGAAACAAAACAACACAAATAGAACTCATAACGTGAAACGACTATGCAACATCAGGACAATTAGCACCACGCCATATTTTAACCCAATTGACTCATTTTAACACACACCAAACACACACAAGGAACTACCCCCACCCTCCCGATGCGCATACATCACCAAAACACACTCACACCAAGTAAATATTTCAACCCTGCCCCCCACTCTATTATTTGAAGACGAATTGGTAACCAACGACGCTTCACCGGAGAGATTCTTTTATAGATAGTATAGATAAAGTGTGTATTACACATGTACTATTGGCATTACATGTTGTACATGAGGGGTATAAAGGAAGAAAATGGCTAAAGATTAGATATTTGTTAAGGAACCCTTCAACTCCCATCTTAAAATGGTGGTAAAATGACTATCATAGCCATCTCTCCTCCTTAATAAGGTAACATAGATACCACAGTAAATCTAAACCGTCAAACTACACCTTTGTTGTCACATGTTATCAAAAGTGTTTGCTGTACAATAACGTTGGACTAGTGGAGCCAATTTCGTTGGTATGACAGGGTGTAAAACTTAAAACACAGTTTCATTTCGTTGTCAACATAAATAGTAATAAAATTAACAAAAAAAATACTATTATAATAAGTGGGACCACTCCACTAGGTCAGTCACACCTTTGTTGTTGATTGTGTGACGGAACCTTTTTCTCTAATAATAATAATAATCCCATATCCTTTGAAAATATATAAATTACGCGGTCTCTACACTTCTAACCCTTCTTCTTCTCCTTCCCCTCTCTCTCTCTTGTTCGATCATGGCCATCTAAGAGAGAGAAAGTAACAACAATAATAATAATAAAACTATAAAATTATCCATTCAGAGGTTAGGGTTACAGTCTCAATTCCTTACATTATTAGTCATGATAGACATCATGTCGGCGTTAGAGTCGATAGACTCGTTGTTGTTTTCAATTAGCAGAGCTTTGTGTACTCCGTTCGCTGTTTTTGTTCAGATCCAGGCCAGTTTTTGCTATTTTTGTTACTTTAACCGAATTTTGATTATAATGTTATGTTTTGCATTTGTTTTTTATGGATCTGGTTGCTGTTGTTTTATTTAATCGGATTGAAGTTTGCGTATACTGCTTATGAATTAATTGTGGATTGAGTTGATGGAGTTTGTTGTAATTTAGGTTTAAATTTGGTACTTCTTGTTCAGAATTAAGGACTGATTTGGAGTCTGGTTTAAATAGATAGATTAATTTCTTTTTTGTTGTTGTATTTTAGGTTTTGTGGTTTTTGTTAAGAGGTTTAATGCAGTGGCTGAATTTAGGAATATAGGTTCTAAAAGTTAGTCTACTAGACCTGAAAGTGATGTTTGTGTGTATATTTGAAATGTTTTGAAAGAAAAAAAAACAGCAGATTGGCGGTTTTCGTTGATTATGAGGGATTTTGTTTAGAGTGGAGTTGATTCCTGACTGTGTATAAATTCATTAGAGTTAGGGTTTTAGAGGATGAGAAAACACATCTTGAACAATTCCTAGGTTCTATTATGACCTTTTATCCTTTAGGGGGTGTGGGGTAGCGCCCCCAGCCACATTTGCTCGGTGGCGCCTCCCTCTGCCGATGGAGGGCGCTATCGCCCAGCTCTTAACGGGCGCCAAAGGTGAGATAGAGGAAGAGATGGAGAGAGAGAGATGAGGACGAGACGGAAGAGAGTAAAGGAGGGGGGGGGGGGTACCAGTCTGAGTTAACCCACACTAGTGATGTTAAAGGGGGGCACAATTTTTGCCCCACAACCCTACGTGGCGTCTTAAAGCCACTGGGGGCTTTATTCCACACCCCAGCCTAAAAGTAAAACCGGTTATGTCAGTAAATCTATAGAATGCTATGATGAAAGTAGGTTATTTTGTTTCTTGCTTATTGATTTGTGGAACTCAACCTTAATGCCATGTTAAAATAAGCAGTCCGCAATTAAGAAAGGTGGTCATAGTTATACGCTTGAGAAGCACCGTTAATCACATTTATAGGAACGACTAAGCTAAGGCTTGGGTATCTTCTGGGTTGAATAACTGAATATATTATCATAGTGAACAGTGAACACACATTGGAAAAGTGATCATGGGAAACGGTGCTTTGTTCTCACATTGTTTTGAAACTACTGTTAGTTGTAGGATGGTGACAGTGTTTTACCAAAGGAGTATCCCTGCTGTTCATACTTAATAGGTTGTTAGACTAAGGCACTTGTGGACTTCTGGTATAATATTGAATTTTAAGAACTCTTTTATAAATTTGTTCTGGGATGCTGTCATTTTTATTTATTCCTTATGTGTCACACTAGCATAATGTTCTTAAATATGGGGAAACATTCATTGCTGCAGGGATGTGTAATATGCTTACTTCTGGCTGCTGGATGGGCTGGTGCAGCTTATGTGAGGTATTAAGTTGATATCTCTAACCTAGTATTTATCATCTTTTGGCATTTGCTAGAAAACCCCTTTTCTGAGTGTTTACCTTTTTAGTAAAACCTCATTTGAAACTGAACAGGAGTTCACTGAATCTTTTGCAGAAATAGAGAAATAAGACAGATGAAAAAAAGTATGAAAGATGGCAATCCTTTTGCATTTCTTAGTCATGATATTCATGACCTTGAACATTCAAGCCAGGTCAAATTGCCAGGCGTCACGGTTGTAATGCCCTTGAAAGGTTTCGGAGAACACAATCTGCACAACTGGAGAACCCAGGTACCATACAAAACTTGATCCACATAACGTCTGTGGTCCTTTTGGGACATCTTCTTTGCTTTAAACTTCAAACTTTCTTTGTACTTATGACAGTTACTAATATGGGTTACTGCATGCAGCTAACTTCTCTTTATGGTGGTCCACTGGAGTTCCTATTTATTGTGGATAGTACTGAAGACCCAGCTTATCATGCTGTATCTCGGTTACTATTAGATTTTAAGGTATTTAAATGCTGTGCACCACTAATTTTTTTTGTTCTTACTTAAATATTTTTTAACTGTTAAGAAGTAATTTAATGAATTCCCTGGCGATCTTAACTTCCATTTTCTAAAAAACTTTGCTCTGAATATATGCACTTTTGAACTATATATGAGTACTTGTCTGTTTATATTCTTTTATTTGCATTTGTACAGGATGATGTTGATGCAAGGTTAATCGTAGCGGGCCCATCCACAACATGTAGTCAAAAAGTTCATAATCAGTTGGTATGCTGCAAATCCTCTTTAGATGTTTTTTTCCTTTTGATAATTAGGAACCTATATTCATAATTATAAACCTTTTATAGGTTAATATGGGCCCCACGTGATTTGTTTATTTAAAATTTTTGAGGCTAGAATAAAATCGTTGAGTTGCTTCAAGATTTTGCTCATGCCACACCAGCATGAAGCACAAACCCGCTATGGCTAACAAAAAGATGAACTGTTTTTAATTTTTTCTTTTTTTAATTCGGCATTTTATGATAAAAAGTATTTGACTTGTTTTATAATATGGTTTGAATTGCAGGTTGGTGTGGAAAAAATGCATAAAGACAGCAAATATGTATTGTTTCTAGACGATGATGTTAGGTTGCATCCCGGGTCAATTGGAGCCTTAACTGCAGAGATGATAAAGAATCCCGAGGTATAATCATGCTGATGCACATCTCTCCCATCTACTGATAGATGGTACTTAGTTCTTAAATTTTAATGTTTTCTTTCTTTTTGTTTCCATAGTTCTACTACCTGGCTTAATTGGGTTTGTTTTTAATATATGCAGATATTTATTCAAACAGGTTATCCGCTTGATTTACCGTCTGGAAGCTTGGGTAGTTACTGTATTTATGAATATCACATGGTAAAACACATCAGAGCAATACAACTCTTTCACATGTCTTGTATTTGTAACTACTATTAAGTGGCAGTCTCAGCTCATTTACTTATAAACGGGTCAATTAAGGTTTTGTTTTATATTAAATAGGTATAAAGGAAACAGGCTAAATATGTCGAGCCAGTTAAAAGCGGCTCAAAGTGTCGTTTAATCGTATAAAATCTTCTGATAAGTTTGCATAAAAACAGTTTATTATCGAAACAGAATATACATAACTAATTATTAATAATCTTCTAAGGAAAAAAGTGTTTTAAGCAATCTCGCCCCCTTAGGCATGTTGGAAGAATTAGCCGTTTGACCCGTTGCCTAGCTTATCCAATCCGTCCTTTTCCAACATTCACTATTTATGTTATCTTTTCTTTTTGTAATGACCAGAGTGTCTTCAGTTTGTCTAAGTTGACATTCTTTTAAGTTTAAAATTTTGGTTTATTCGACTAATATCGTTCTCTTTACAGCCATGTTCGATGGGTTTTGCAACTGGTGGAAGGACGTTTTTCCTTTGGGGAGGCTGCATGATGGCAAGAAACGTTTATCTCAGTTTGATTTTTTAGTTAAAGTAATATTTATAATCGATTTATAAGAACTTTTTCTTCTTATTTGCAGATGCATGCAGATGATTTCAGAACTGACAAACATGGTGTTGTGACACAACTTTCTGATGGTGGTTACTCTGATGATATGACTCTTGCAGCTATAGCTGGTAATCATATTATTTATCCAGTTATTGCTTATTTTGTTATCAAGATTTTGATCAAGATTTGTGTTATGTTGTGGCTCTGTTTTATGTATGTCTTGAGCCATATATAGAATGGTCTTTCGCTATCATTACAATTTCACTTGATTTCATATCATGTTATTGACACTATAATTCTCTCAAATATTGGCATATTTGAAGCATAAGGTTTCCAGGAAACAATATTCTATATGTATTTATCTTTTTTAATGGAAAACCTGCTCTCAGCTTTTCATATATGTTTCCTTCTTTCAGGTGCTAATAAGAGGCTCATCACGTCACCTCCTGTTGCAGTTTTCCCTCATCCTCTTGCCAGTGATCTTACATTTTCACGGTCTGAATATACAATCTTAGATTGTGGCAAAATGGGCCGGTCAGACTGGTTGGGTCAAAAGGGGAGATTTTTGGAGCGGGTCAGACTGTGTTAGCCAGTAACACTTTCATCCTTAATATTACTGCAAATAAGTATAATTAGTGTGTCAAATATGATTATGAAAATTATATTTTTCAGTTAAATTTTGATCTTGAATAAAATGATTTAGGAGGTGCATTAGAAAAACCGTTGGGTGACTTTTGACTAGTTCGAGCCAGTTTCTTCTAATAAACTATTTTCGATTTCACCAGTTTGATATGTCAGAGGCAAAGAATAACCTGAATCGACCCCTTCATAAATAAATATGCTGAAATTGCCACATGTGGGAACAGTAATTTAAGACCAACGATCCCTGGCTACTAAATTTATATCTGTTGTATGTGTTGTATAGGTATTGGAACTATTTGAGGAAACAAACATTTGTTTTGGAGTCCTACACAACATATGTAAACTGGATAATGAACCGAGCTTTATTTTCTGTGCACTGCTACCTTTCTTGGGGATTCGTATCCCCGTACATTATGGCTATGTTTCATGTTGCAGCAGCACTAAGATTTCATTTTAAGCATATCTCCACTGAAGAACATGTTCTCAACCCTAATGGTAAGCTCTCCAGGCCTGAGTTTGGGTCAGGCTGGTTGGTTAACAGATCAAAATGGGTTTTGCTAGATGGCTATGTCAAAACAGGCTTAGATCGAATAGTAATTTTTGGTAAGGTTGAAAAGGATCGTGCTATGTTGACCTGACCTGAAATGATTTTGTCTGTTTTTATTTTTTGTAAGTTAAAATTTTGAGGTGGGAAAATGGATGGGCAGGTAGGTCGGTTAATGGGTCAAAAAGGTTAAGATCAAAATGGGTTATTTTCAGGTACCTAACAGGTCGTGCTAGGTTGATCTGAAATGCTTTTGTGTGATTGTCTTTTAATTGTAAATAATTGGCATGTTAGATATGATTACAATAACTAAATAGTTATATACTTATATTACTTAAATAATAAATTAATAGTATAGCCTTTTGCATAAAATGGCTTATTACTTTTTTACACTAAATACACTTTGAACGTCTTTTTGCCTGTTTGACCTGTTTCCCTTTAGGATAATGTGTGTGTGCTTGTGTTTATTATTTTATTTTATTTTACCTATTTAATTAACCAATCTGATCTGTTAGAGATAAATCATAACCTGAATCTACTATCATAAGTAAACACTTTTATCTGATTTCTAGTCTTTATAGAATCAAAACATTTCCAGCTCTTTTGGCATGTGTGGTCCATTCTCTATAAGCGGCATTTAGTTATACTTGTTTGATTCAATAGGGATAAGATTTAATCCAAATCAACTCTCATATGTAAATTTGTCGAAATTGTCACATCTATACCATATTCAATTTAGTACCATTTAGTTTTCTTTTTATTTTAATAACTGTCCCTGGAAGCGGTCTCTCTATCTTAGGGGTAGAGGTAAGGCTTGCCTACATCCCACCCTCCCCAGACCCTACTAATAGCTTTGCTATTTGTGGGATTTTACTGGGCTTGGTTGTTGTTGTTGTTGTTTTATTTTAATAACTGATGATAATTTTTGTCGGTGGGTGTTGCTATTGCACATTGTTCATATTTCATATGAATAAGTCATGCAATAGTTTAGGAACATGTACCTTTAATTTTATTGATTTTTTTTGTTGTTTTGGTAGGGTTGAGACTCGTTGGTTGTCTTGTCATATGCACCGTCATCGAACTTCTTTCAATGTGGAATTTGACAAGAATAGAAGTTCGGCTATGCAACATGTTGTCTCCAGAAGCACCTCCTCTCTCGCTTAGTGCTTATAATTGGTGCCTGGTAAGCTGTCATAACTCATGGGTGGGACAATAATGGGTCAAAATGGGTTTGGGCTGAAATGTGTCCTTTGTGCTGAAACTGATGGCAAGTAATGTCTTATTTCATTTGATATCATTTTCGACAAAAAATTGCGTTATTTTGTTATTATTTTTTATTTTTGATAAAACACCAATTTTACCTCATTAAAATGTGGAGTTGTGGACACCTCATCAAAAGTTTTTCGTCTTTTCAGACTTTTCAGGGCAGTTTTCATCATCCGATTTTTTTTGACCAAAATTGATACAAAGTATAAACCAAACCTCTCAAATACAAATAATTGGGCGATCTTCACATGCATCGTCCCTCAATAGACCCTTTCAACACCTAAGATAAATACAATCCAAACTGACATATAAATGGGTCAATATACCTCTCGCATTTTTTTTACCCAATGAAGTCAGTTTAACATTAGAACTGTTTACTATTATGGTGAATTATTATGTTTACCCTAAAAAGGTCAAACATGAAACTCGTTTGTATTGATCCAGTCAAACTGACTATGAGCAGGTCTTTGTTGCAATGGTGGTGGATAACTTCTTATACCCTATCTCAGCAATCCGCTCACATTTTTCTCAGTCTATCAATTGGTCTGGTATCCGATACCATTTAAGGAATGGGAAAATACACAAGGTGAGATTTATTATAATCCTTATCCAGTAATAAATATTTTAATTTTATTTCAATAGTCACTCATGTAAACCCACACTCATAATAATAACTGTCTTTCTAAAAAAATGCGCCTCATGTTTCTTGGCCAACTTCAAAACAGGTCTAGACCGACTGAACCGGCTTCTGGATCATATTGTCCGCAGTCGTCTTTGGTCTAAGCTAATGAAAAATCCCTGTCTTAGGGGCGGGCCAAAACTGCAAAAACCAGCACAACCTTGACTGAATGAGTTTTTTTAAACCATGCAATCCAGTTAACTTAATCATTTGTTACTCCTAATCTAATGCATAACACCCATTTGACCTGTTTTATTGTTAATACTCGTTTTTATAGTTTTATCTAAAATCCATTTGACGCGTATCCCGTTTCATTTTTTATAATTGTAAGGTACAATAAACTATGCTTCCATACTGTTTGTATCTAAATCCTACATCTAATAGGCATTTATATTAAAACCAATTCCTAAATACATAAGGTTATACAATTAAAAAAGTACTTAGTAGGTTACCATTGCGTTTTTTTTTTTAATTTCAGTGCGCTAAATTGTACTATGCTATGGTTAAACCCATTTGACCGTCTTTTTAATTTTACTTCAGGTAAGTAAATATAAAAGATTCTTATATATTTCCCGTTAAAACTATTTTATATTTTTAAAAAGTATTTTGTGTATATATAATATATATAGGTTTATATATTTGAACAGCAAAAAGAAGTATTATATAAGTGAAAAGGTCAAATGGGTTAAGAAATATAAATATAGAGCGGGTCTTCTATTGAACTGGTCGACCATTAGCTTGTCTTGTGTTCGGTCTCAACCATTCTTCAATTTCTCCACTGAAATAATTTTGTTTTTGTTTTTATAACCAGATTGACAGAACAATGGAGAAGGGTAAGAAGTTTTCAGATTTGGCCGCCAAGCGTTTATATGGTAGAAAAGCCCAAAGCAAAATCTCGATTCTTGGTACTTTATCACGAAGTTTGGCCAACTGGAGACAACCAAAGAAATATGATGTGTAGAAAAAGAAACGGGATATTAAATTTCTTGTGATCAACGTTATCTGGTTTTTGGTCCAAAATATAACCAGGTAATGTAATTCATCCATTCACATTTATGGTTTGATTGATTCGGTCCATGAAGTAGCCATTCTTTCGGTCCATTTTCAAAGAAAAAGTATTTAAATTTAATTGATTGATTCTTCAGCTGTAGCTGTAGTCACATTCATGTCAGGCTTTCAGTTTTGTAACCTGTAAAGTTGATTGTTGTGTAATTTAAAGGAATTACTGTTGCGTTTTAAAACCGAATGTATGACCGCTTTTTTAATGAAAAAGTGCCATTTGCTTGCATTATATGTTTTTTTTTCTTCAGGATTTAAGTCCTGAATCGAGCAACTTTCTAGCCCGTTTATATGGAAAATAGGTCAATTTCGGTTGTATTACATTTTGATTACTGGCCTAATTAGTCAAATGTATGAAATTAGCTTAAAATGAAACATGTCAAACGGTCAGAATTTGTTTAATATATTAGACTAGAGGGAGTGGAGGGGCGGGAAAGAGGGGGGTGAAGCGCCATGTGGCACTTGTGGGACCCATGTGGGGGGAAAAAAAATTGTGGGGAGTGGAAGGGGGGAAAGGGGGGTGAAATGAATAATATTATATTGTTTTAAAGTTAAATAAAAAAAAAAACACCCAACCAAAAACTGCCACATCACCCACCCAAACCCCCCACCGCCCGGCTTTCCCCCACCGCCCCCCCCTCCCCGCCCTCCTCTTCCCGCCCCTCGGGACGGTGTTCCCGCCCGGGAAAGGAATACCGCCCACCCAACCCCGCCCCACTCCCTGTGGTCTTATATATGTATATATTTGCAATCATTTATAGTACATGAGAATAGAGACAAAGTGTTGCTGGGTTGACCCGACCCGGCCCAACATTTTTTAGAACTGCATGAACAACTGCTCAACCCGAACCATTTAAAAACAGGTTACGACCCGGTCCCCCCTGCAAACCACAACCCGGACCCAGTTACAAATTTTTCAACCCGGGCCCACCTACAACCTCAAGGCTCGACACTTCGTTTCATTTTTTCAAATAGCATTCGAATTATTCTCTTTTTGATCAAGACTTTAGATCATGTGTGGAGTCAAGAATCAGATCCCTTTCAAACCAAGGTGAGAATAACATCTCAATATCAAAGAAGCCTTATCCAAAGGTTTTCTTTTCTCGTATTCGCAAAGGGCGAAACAGTAATTAAACAAATAACATATAGACGCAAACATACTTGAATTTTCTGTCTCTTGCCTGTATTGTAGGTTTGTACTGTATAATATTATTATACTGTCTCTAATTATGTATAGTAGATTTGTACCAATGTTGTGAACAGTCATTTAGTGGGTGAAAACCGCCTATTTTTTAAACTTATGTTCCCTCCACCGAAAGCTAAATATGCCAAAGTTAAGAATAAGATAAAGTTCCATGCCAAAAACTCAAAAAGCATCAATTAAAGCCTTAATTCTCTCTTGTTAAAATTACCATTTTACCCTTCCCCATCCTACTATTCTTCTTACAACTACATTGTCATTGTGCTTCAACATCAACATTAGGACCACAACGAAAACATACAACAAAATGAGTTGTTGTGGAGCTAGGAAACCAAAAACACTCTCCCCGACCCGATCTCCACCACGACCGCCAATGCCACTGCCACTGCCAACGACAACCAATAACTACTCGCAACCAAAAACCGCCAAACATGAAACTGTTTTAACAATTCCTAACTGCAAAGTCCATCTAATGGATGAGGGGGAAGCCATAGAACTCGCCACGGGGGACTTCAAAATCATTCAGTTATCCGATGATGATGTTTTACTAGCAACCATAATCAAAATTAACGATGATCTTCAATGGCCTTTAACCAAAGATGAACCAGTAGTGAAGCTTGACCGTCTTCACTACCTATTCTCTTTGAAAGTGGTTAAAGATGACGACCCGTTGAATTATGGTGTCACGTTTTCTGATACGGGTTATGGAGATTTCAAGTTGCTCGATAAGTTCTTGAAAGAACATTCGTGTTTTTCGACTTCATCATCGTCATCAAGAAAAACTGATATTGATTGGAAGGAATTTGCTCCAAAGATTGATGCGTATAATAATGTTATTGCAAAAGCTATTGCTGGAGGAACTGGCCAGATTGTTAAAGGGATCTTTACATTAAGCAATGCTTATACAAACCAGGTTCGTTTTCGAATCAAGTTTTTGGTTACAAACACCGGTAGAGGTGACAAGATAGGTGCGGACTATGGATCAACAAGCAAACTGGTCTGGTAAAAATGTTAAATCACCTAGTATGAATCAAAACGGGTGGGTCAGGTTAGGTTGGCAACACTAAGTTCTTGAAATTTTATAAATACATATAGAAGTATTTAACAAAATGATCTAATCAAAACGGGCCGGGACAGGTCAGGTCAGGTAAGTTAATTAACGTTTTGTTTAGTTAATCGTCACGAATTAAATATAACATGTACCGACCCATTTATTGATGTTGTGCTTGTATAACACAACGTTCCTATAAAATTTACAAGGTATGAGCGTGTATACCGTGAATTCTATGTAGTAGAGACGTAGCATGCATAACCAGTAAGGCAGGGTGATTCAAATCAGATATCCGAAATTTCGAATAGTTCATTTTGATATATCCGAATATCCTATCTAAACCGTTCAAAAGTTGAAGTTTTGCTATATACATCAAAATGAAAACATATGTATCATGTATGCTAGGTTTAGTAACAAACAAATGAATCAATGGTACTAGTGACTTATATATAAGTGGCATATATAGGTTTTAGTGACACTTAAAAAAAGTGTAGGTAAAAGATTATGGAGGTGTAAGAAAAGGTCAAAAACTATATATAGGTCTTTTTTATGTGTAGATAAAAACCTGGAACACTTTTATCTACTTTGAGTGACACATTTCCTATGTGTCATTAAACCACGTTTTATTAAGTAACATTAATAGATGCAAAACAGGTGCAAAAGGGAGGTAATATGATCATAAACCAAGCATTGGAGGAAAAGAATGGCATCTCAAAAACTCCTACTAATGAAAGCAACAAAATCAATGGTTCAAGAAAGGAAAATGGGATCAATAAAAGTTTAAAAAGGTGCGATAAACCTTGTTTATATTTGCGGTTTGCTATCGTAGATTGGTATTCTATTTGGTCACTAAACGTGCGCGTGTATATCTAGTGTAAGAAAGCTATCGAAGATGACTGAAAGCATGAGTAAAGCGATGTTGAATGGTGTCGGAATAGCAACCGGATCGGTCATGGGTCCAGTGGTTCGGTCAAAGGCCGGAAAGACCTTTTTTAGCATGGTTCCAGGGGAGCACTACAAGAAATTTGGCCTATAGGGAGAACACCTTTAGCGACGAAACGTTTTCGTAGCAATAGGTCAGTCTATTGCGACAACATTTTGCAGCTAAAAGAGTTTCAGAATTTTTTGATTTTTTCACCCTATAGCGAGGAAAATTCGTTGTTATAGGTATTGGCGGGTTGGAGGGAAAGTTTAGCGCTTTGCGAAAATGTATTGCGACGACATGTATTGCGACGAAACTAATGAGCTATTACGACGGAACAATAGGGACGAAGCCATTGCAGCAAAGTTTCGTCGCGATAGCCTAACGCCGTGACATTTCGTCGCGAAAAGCCTTTTAAATTTCGTCGCAATAGCCCATATTTCTTGTAGTGGAGGTCCTTCTAGCTTCTCTTGATGCAGTTAGTAAGTACTATCGTTAAAATTCTACAAATCAGAGTACTTTTACCGATAGACGAGTCTATTGTTTTTCTGTCGGTCTGACGATAAAGTTTCATTAGTTGGCAATTAGACCATACAATTTTAGTTTCACAAAAATAAAATATTAGATAAAAATGAAAAGGGTGAAATGAATCATACGGGTCTGAAATTTTTTAAAGCGTGTTTAAATACTTAGAATAATATATAATATTCTAGTTATTTAAGTTAAAACAAGTGTAAATATTCCATCCAGCCCACCCATTTGTCACCTGTATGGAGTATCAAGGAGCTCCTAGAGGTGGCAAAATAGGAGCTTGGCTGGTTGGGTAACCCGAAACCTAGTAAAGTAAAAGTTCGGGTGAAAGTGAATAAAACTTTTAAAACAAGCCTAGTTAGACCCCATTGGGCAAACCCCCAACCTTTTTTTTTCCAATGTTTTTAACATTTTAGCTTGGTGTTTTAGTTCAACCATTTTTCATAAAACGAGATACAAGTTGACTCGTTTTCACATAAACGGATTAAAATCGTTGTTACACTTGAAACTAGTTATTGGGAAATTTGAATGACAACACTTAAGTTTCTTGATGAATTCCAGACACTGTGATGGATGCAGCTGAAGCTGCTCAAAAACAAGCTTTGTCTGCCACATCTGGTGCTGCAACTAGGATGGTCACTGAAAGGTAAACCAAATATAAGGTTGTAAACGAGAGTTTCCAGTCGAGCCGCTTGCGAATTAAGCGAGCTGAGCTCGTGCTCATTACAACCCTACGTAAAACTTATTTTTAATGTTATTTTTTTAAATGTTTAAAACATTTTCGTGTATTTTATATAACAGATTTGGTGAAAGTGCCGGGGAAGCAACAGGAGACGTGCTTGCGACGGCAGGGCACGTCGCGGGCACTGCTTGGAACGTCGTCAAGATTAGGAAGGCAATTACTCCGGCATCCACCGTCTCCAATGGCCTTAAAAGGAATGCTGCTAAAATGCGCTGAATATTATTGTTGTTGTTGTTATTATTATTATTTACGCAGCTTCAACAAATTAATGGAAGGTTATTATTGGTCATCTTTGTGTACATGCTCTTGCTGTAATTCAAGAAAACACATATGTTATGGTTATTACTGGCTTGTGTAATTTTTATAGCACGTAGGCGTTTAAAAAACCGAAAATGCTACATTTGTACGTTA
Organism: Ambrosia x helenae; assembly: GCA_030844895.1. NCBI lineage: Eukaryota > Viridiplantae > Streptophyta > Magnoliopsida > Asterales > Asteraceae > Ambrosia > Ambrosia x helenae. Next base: position 17,590 of record JAUTDX010002746.1, on the reverse strand, counting down.
CAACTGTTTTATGTAACCTGGCCCAATCCATTTTTGGCCCACATTTGCTAAAATTTCTAAGCGATTTCTAGTTATTAGTTATATTTTAGATTACCTTTTTGTTACTTAAGGAAAGGTAGATGTTGGATTCGATAACAGGATATTAGTAAGCCTGACCGAGCGCGTTGAGCAACGTATGAGGTATGAGAAAATGAGTTCGGGTCAAAAAGAGGCGTTTTTTAAGAAAGGTAATAATTTGGGTCGGGTTAAAACGGGTTCTGATCAAAATGGAGTTGTTTTAACAAAAAAAAAAAAAGATTCAACATAGGTTCACACGTTATAATTTTTTATGGTAACTAATGGCGACAAATGGAGGTGGTAGTGGCTTCATGGTGATGGCGGTGACAACTACGAGGTGGTGTTGGTGGCGGCGACGATGGATGAGGTGGTAGAAGAAGTGACAGTAACCCTTTGTTGACTATAGTAGTGACGCTGTAGAGGCGGAAGCAGTATCAGTGGCAAGTAGGTAACGGAGACAAACAATGATTATATGTGGACCAAATAGACCCGTCGTCTATTTTGAGTACACCAAAAGTTTGTCATGTCTCAGCGTCATGTTTGAATGCCTCAAGGTATTGCATGCTCAAGATTTCTTGGCTGTCCTTCTTATTGGTGGGCTTGGGCAACACGTGTCAGCTGTTGAATACTAGGTTATCCTTAAATACAGGCTCATGATTTCCATGTTTCCAGTTAATGAGCCTTGTCCGGTTTATAAAAAAGCTTGTTTAGATAGGTTTGGGGAACATGCCTTTCACTGTAAGGAGCTGCCCGGATTTAAATCCAGACATGATCTAGTCAGGGATGTTTTATGGGACGTCTTACGAATGGCACGGATTTCAGCTAGGAAAGATGCCCAGGTTAACTTTTTGACGGACCCCCTGGAAGGGCGGTCCACCCTAAGGCCAGTAAATGTCCTCGTGTTCGGGTGGGTACAGGGCAACCATGCGTGCATTGATCTCACAAGGGTGTCTCTGTTGGTGAGACTTCGGGATTCTTGATTTGTGGCAGGGTAAAAGGGGTAGCGACACAACTTGTAGCCCATTTACCCGCCGCTCACTTGTAAAACTTGTTGGTTCTAATATCGAAAGGCATGCATCTTTTCTTTTAATAAACCCATATTCAAATCTTTTCTTTGCCATCATCAACTCATTATCACCGTATTAGCAACAACCTCATATACAAATTCGTGACACAACTGACTACAAACTCGTCTCCAACCTCTGCAAAACCGTTGAGCAAGCAAACTATTCACACCTCTTTGATCTAACAAAAAACCTCATATAGTTTGAATGGGACCTTAATAATATTACTTAAGTTGTTAACAAAAATCTTTAATGATGTTGAGATTAGAGATGGCTATAGTTGTAACCCATAAACTTATAAATGGTTCAACTTAGATTGTATATTTATCTCAAACGGATTAAATGGTTGTTATGATTAAATAGATGAAATTCATCAAATTTCTATTTCAAATGCATGCAACCTCCCTTGTATTACTTGTTTGATTTGTAGATTTCGATTCAACTACTAACTATCTATACTTGTTTTAAAAGTGTTAACGATCACTTGCTTGCAGGTAACTAACTTACTAAGAGCGATTTAGATTTACTTTAACCTATTTTGACATGTTACCCAATCTGGTCGACCTACTCATCTTACAACACAGATGAGACTTTGCTTTGCCATCATGAGATTAAATTCTATTTTTCATTGCAAATTGTTTTGGTTGACCCAATAGTTTGCCTTTGATCTTCATTATAAAAGTCTAGACTCTCAACCGAAGACAAATCAAAAGTAAATGTACCTGAACTCTTTTGTTAACTGAGTATGTGATAAAAATCTCCCCAATTCAAAATAATATTATCGCTAATGTTTACCTATGTCGGAGGCTCCACAACATAATTTGGAGATATTGCGTGCCTCTCTTCCTTTATGATCATATTGTGCAATATGACACACGCATACACAACACTCCTTATTTTTGCTTGATCAGTCAAACGTACCATTCGATCAATTATGTGCCATCTAGTTTTCAAAACACTAAACACTTGTTCGACGTCTTTGCTCGCAGAATCTTGTATCTTCTTGAGGAATATTTCCTTGTCGATGGGCGGAAACAAATAAGATTTCACAAAAATAGACCAACTAGGATAGATGACATCAACAAAATAGAACCTGCGTCTATATTGTCCCCTGTTCATCGTAAACGGACATGTCGGGGCGGTTCCTTGTAACTTGGTTTACGGAATCGATTTTTAAACATCTTGGCATTGTACTTTGCGTTTTCAAAAAAGTAATCATTTAATAAAACGTCACCCCCACCGACCACGTTGCACAATTTTTTCCTTTGATCGTTCCGTATCTTCAAGGTCCGTGTTTTGGTCAAAAATTATCAAGTAGCAAACAATTTCGTATTCCAAATCAGAATTGTAAGGTAGAGTGCTAAAGTGTTTATTATGTTTAAAAATCAGTTATATCTTAGGGGTGTCACGTTTAGGATGTAGAAAGAATAAGCTTTGACAACTATATTCAGGATAACAAAGAAAACGATAAGGATGGACAGTTATATTTTCAGGATGGAACTGTCTAAGACAAAATAAACTACATGAACATAAATGAAATGAAATGAGACAATGCAAGAACACTCGATATACGAGGAAAACCCTTGATCAGTGATGATCGCCGACACAAAACCTCAGGAGGAGTCAAAGCCCCTGCCTTTGTTGTTTTAATTGATGACAAAAATAATAAGTACAACTTTGCAAATGGAATGGACGAGCTGCTATGACTACAATGATTGTTGTCTGTTTTTCCAAACTTTTTATCAAAAATTTAAAAATGGGTAAGAAAAATCCACCCGGGCCACTGGCAGTGGAGTCCCTAATGACTTCATAGAGCAAAACCCGCTGAAGGATCCGTTGAATGAAGTTTGTACCTTTACAGACAAAGACATCCTGGCCTTGGAAAAATCAGGGGCCTTCCTTGAGACGGCGGTATTCCAGCCTTATGACCGGAATGCCAAGTTAGACTTTGCATTCAAGATCCGGGTGTGCTTTTGGTATCTTCCCTTCCATCTTGGCTTGAGATATCCTTTTCTTGAGTTTATCAAATGATTCTTTGATAGAAAAGGAATGGCTTATGCTCAGGCTATGCTTGAAGTTTGGAAGATCTTGATTATATGCAACAAGATCATAGAGAATTATGGCATTCCTCTGCAAATAGAGGACCTGTCCTATGTTTACAAACTTAAAACACAAACTATTTTGTTCTTCAGCTGATTAACAAACCCCCTATTTTGCACAATGTCATAAAATCAGAAAGGTACTGGAAATCAAAGTTTTTCTTTGTGAGGAGGGATTCCATCCCAGATGGAGATAACATCCCTATGTCATGGTTAAAAAGTGGTAAAATCCTTAAAAATATTTTTTATAATTATATCCTGAGGATATCACTAATATTGAAAATTTCTTTATGTTACTGGTGCTTCTTTTACAAAGCTTGCTCCTCCTTTTAACGGCGCGTTTGTGAGGGTGAAACAAGTTAGGGACTTACTTCAGGCAGCAAGAACTTTTGAGGCAGAAGAAAGTGTATCCACCAGTCAGGCCACCGAGATGTCTTGTAAGTTACCTTTTACATCCTGAAGATGGTTTGTTCATATTATAATTATTAACTTCTTTCTTTGTTATTCTCAGCCAAGAAAACAACTTTCTTTGATCTGGATGATATTGACAATCAGGATGTTTCCAAGGTTGTCAAGATCACCTCCCCTTCCAGCTCCAGGATGACGAGTCCTCCTCCTAAGCCAAAGGCTCAATCCTCAAAGAAGAGGAGGACTTCTGCTGCTTCCTCAGGACATGATGCTTCTCCCTTTGAGGGTCTCAGCCCTCAAGATATTTTGGCCAGGATCTCACACTTCACTCTCCAGTTATGGTTCCATCCTGAAGATAACACATGTATTTTATATCAAGATTGAGGATGGAGTACTTACCTGTTTATCTTTTCCTATCCTTTTAGGGACATGAATACTTGATGAAGTCCCTGGATGAATCAGCTGCTCGGCTCGAAGAAACCACCATTTCCTTGGAAGATACTAGGAAGATTTCCCTTACATAAGGGAAACATTATGAAGAGAAGTTGTCCAAGATAGAGGCTGAGCTGAAGAAGGTCAAAGATGAGAAGGCCAAAATTGTGGAGGAGCACGAGAAGGAGTTGGATGATTACAGACAGGGCTTAATTAAGTATGCCACTGTTTCTGTCCTTCAAGGTAGGGTGAAAATTGCTTTAGGCTAAGGATCCCAATTTTAACCAGGATGAGTGGGATATCTTGGCTTGGCAGGAGAAGATAGAGAGCTTGGATGGAAAAGAGGTAGTTTATGAGCCTGTTCCTCCCCAGACTGAAGTTCCTGAAGATGCAACTGTGGAGCCTGAGGATGCTGCTGTGGAGGCTGAGGTGTATGTAGCGAAGGTGGCCAAGGAGGTGGAAGCTGCAGTGGACGATGAAGGATGTGATGCTTAGGTCCGAGCCTACTTTTTAGGCCTTTTGTGGTGGTATTTTAGTTGTAGTTTGCCGATGAACAATTTCAAACATTTTTATTTTGGTATGTAACTATTATGGCAATTCAAAGGTTGGGGTTGAGGGATCTTGTGTTTTCAAGACAAAGCCCCAATCTTTTCTGACCTGGACCTTCAATGTTGACCCCTGGTGGATGGGTCCTGGTTTTGGATTAAGCCAGGGGTTAACATGCTTTTATAAATAAATAAAATGGTAATCTTTCGGCTTTACATCCTGGTGCAATTCTCTTTATTATCCTGCAATGTCTATAAAGAATATATATAGAATAGGATAAAAAATACAAATAGTAGAAGTATACCTTCAATTCCACATGAATTAGCAGACAATCTTCAAAGCATCCTAATAAATGATTAAGAAATACCTTAGCCTTGAATCAAATAATACCATTCTAAGGATGTCCCCAATGCTAAGTCTCCGTTTCATCCTTAGGATATATCTTATCTTTTCCAAGATATCTTCTGGTCCTCCTTAAGATATGCTTCATCATCTTCATGATGTCTCTAGTGTTCACTCTTTTGTTCTATTCTCAAGATAAACTTGAGACACTTTTGTCTTTGATAGTTTTAAGAAAAAACTTATAAAAAATACTTAGGAATATCCTGTAGAAAGACAGATAAAGATAATATTTTGGCGACAAGGCCTAAATAAATATTGGGGTCAAGCCCATTCTGGCTTTACAGCCTGAAAATTACTGGTTTTACAACCTGAAGATGAAAGGCGACTAGGCCAAAGAATAACTGGCGTTATAGCTTAAGGATGACTGGCGACAAGGCCTACTGGCGACTGCGCCAAATATGTGAGAGACATTGAAAAATGCCTAAACCTTGAGAGTTCAATGCATATCCCAAAGATGATGAAATTGTCAGTCACTAAAGCGTGTACTGGTCCCACCATTGTGAAGATATACATGAATAACGTACGCTACAGGCGGGGTGTATAAACCCAATTCATGTGAAAGGTGAAAACCTTTAAACCTTAGGAAGGTATTAGATACCTTAATGTAGGAGAAGGTGACCAACCCCTAGTCTTCAATGCTCCATCTTCAGGATGGTTCTGTAAAATTCTCAAGATGGACTATTTTCTAGACCATGTTTAGTTGCAATATAATCATAAAAGTGAAATAAAACAAAGTTAAATAACTTTGTACGTCATATATGATAATATTTTATGTGGATTGCATTCCAAGATCTTGGGAGGATTTCACCTTCCATGGTTGAGAGCCAATATGCTCCTTTGCCAGCCTCAGAATCAACCATGTATGGACCTTCCCATTTGGGAGCTAGCTTACCATCACTTGGATTAGTTGTATTCTGAAAAGCTTTCTTTAAAACCAAATCTTCCACTTGGAATCTTTGGATTCTTATATTCTTCTTATATGCGATAGCTATCCTTTGTTGGTAAGCTGCCATCCTTAATTTAGCAGCATTTCTAAGTTCATCCACAGCTTCAAGATCTTGTAACAAAACCTCTGAATTTATAGTCGCATCCTGAAGATGTTTCCTTATTGTGGGCATAACCATCTCCATAAGGATCATAGCCTCTGTACCAAATACCAAAGAGAATGGTGTTTGGCCAGTTGCATTCTTGGAAGTGGTTCTATCAGCCCATAACGCGAATGGAAGTTCTTCTGCCCATTTCCCTTTCTTTTGGCCTAACTTCTTTTTCAAATTGTTGACAATAATCTTGTTTGAGGATTCTGCTTGTCCATTGGCCTAAGGATGGACAAGTGTTGAAGTTATCCTCTTCATCCTCCAGCTTTCACAGAAAGTAGTTGTCCTCTTACTATTGAATTGAGATCCATTATCACAAATGATTTTGGCTGGGACACCAAATCTTGTCAAGATGTTTCTCTTGATGAAGGATACTACTTCCTTATCTCTGACTTGTACGAATGCTTCAGCTTCTATCCATTTGGAAAAGTAGTATGTCATAGAAAGCATGGACGCCTTTCCACCAGGAGCTTTAGGTAGCTTACCAACTATATCCATCCCCCATTTCATAAAAGGCCATGGAGAAATGATATGATATTACGGTTCAGCTGGCTGGTGTAGGATGTTGCTGTGTCTTTGGCATCCATCACATTTTTAGGAATACAGTATAGCATCCTTCATCATTATTGGCCAGTAATATCCTGTCTTGAGGGTTTTTGAATATAAGGCTCTTCCGCCTGTATGGTTTTCACAATCTCCTTCGTGGATATCCTTAAGTACCTCCTTAGTTTCTTCCTTGTTGAGACATCTCAAATATGGATCTGCAAGAGATTTTATATACAACACATTGTTTAAAATAACAAATTTTGATACCTTCATCCTGAAAGCCTTAGCATTTTCTCCATCATGGATGTCACCATCCTTATGATACTTCACTATAGGGCTATCCAAGATGAGTCATCCTGATCCTGAGTATTAAAAATAGTGTTATCCTCAGGATGCAACTCTTCGGTTGCTGGTTTCAGGATGTGGATAATTGGAATCTTGGATCCTTCTGGCAAATTCAAAGAGGATCCTAGATTGGCTTAAGCATCAGCCTTAACATTCTCTTCTCTGGGTACCTGTGTTAGTGTAAAATTATCAAAAAGAAGATGCTAGCTTTCTTACTATTTCAAGATATATAGCTAGCTTCTGATCCTTAACTGCATAGGAGCCATTAAAATGGTTAGTCATCAATAAGGAATCAATAAATACTTGTAAATTTTTAATATGCATATTCTTAGCAAGATGTAAACCAGCAATGAGAGCTTCATATTCAGCCTCATTATTGGTTGTTTGAAATTTACATCTAATTGCTTGGGGGTATTTTGTCATCTTGTGGCAATTTCAGTAGTATCCCTAATCCAATACCTCTTAATTTTGAAGCACCATCTGTGTATAAAATCCATTTTCCATATTTTCATTTAGTTGTTGGACTTTTAATTCTACTTCACTCAGGATATCACTACTGAAATAAGCCACAAAATCAGCTAAAGCCCGTGATTTGATTGCATTTCTAGGCTCATAGACCAAGTCGTAGGCACTTAATTTTACAAACCACTTAGCCATCCTACCAGACATCTTTGGTTTTCTAAGTACATTTTTAATAGGATAATTAGTTTTAACATGAATTCTATGTGTTTCAAAATAGTGCCTTAACTTGGTTGATGCCATGATTAAAGCTAATATAAGTTTTTCGAGATGTGAGTACCTTGTTTCAGAATCCAATAGAGTTTTACTTATATAATATACAGGATGCTGCTGACCTTCGAAGTTTTTTACAAGGACTGCACACTAATAGCATTTCCAGAAGCGGCAAGATATAACGATAGGGGTTCACCATCCTCAGGTTTCATCAAGAGTGGAGCTGCTGCTAGATATTCCTTCAACTTTTGTAATGCTTCCTCATGCACTTGTCCCCACTCGAATCTTTTATTCTTCTTTAGGATGTCGTAGAATTCCTTACACTTTTCTGAGGATTTCGAGATGAACCTATTCAAAGCTGCTTTCCTGCCAGTCAATCTTTGCACATCCTTAATATTTGTTGGGGATTTGAGATCTAGGATGGCTTTGATTTGTTCTGGGCTGGCTTCGATACCCCTCTTGGTTACAAAGTATCCAAGAAACTTGCCAGCACCTACCCCAAAGTGACACTTGGCTGGATTCAACTTCATGTTGTATGCATCCAGGATGTCGAATGCCTCTTTGAGATCTTGAAGATGGTCCTCTGCCCTTTTGGACTTGACCACCATATCATCAATGTATACTTCCATAGTGTCCTCAATCTTGTCTTTGAACATCATGTTCACCAATCTTTGATATGTTGCACCTGCATTTTTTAGTCCAAATGGCATTGCAATATAACAATAAATACCTGAAGGAGTCATGAACGCAGTATCCTTCTAGTCATCTGGTTCCATCTGGATTTGTTGAAATCCTGAGGATGTATCCATGAAATCCTGTTGTGGCATCGATCGTGTCGATGTGTGTAAGAGGAAATGGATCCATAGGACAAGCTTTGATGAGATCTGTGTAATCCACCCTTTTTGGGAATTTTACTTCCTTTATCATCTCGGACTTCAACAATCTATCTACCTCTTCTTGAATAATAACATTTCTTTCAGGTGCAAACTTCCTTTGCTTTTGTTGTACAGGCTTGAAACCCTTTTCAATTCCAAGTTTATGTGTAATGATATCCTTGAAAATACCTGTCATATCCTCATGGTCGACATCCTACACTTCAAAAACGAGATTAAATGTTTTTCTATATCTTTAGGAATGTTTGTACCGATTTGCACTGTGATATCCTTATTATCTTCGTCGATGCACACCGCCTTTACATCCTGATTGGTACTTCCTTTGTCATCATACAAGATATCACGTGCATCCTGCTGTAATTCCTATGCTTGTCTGGATTGGGATGATTCCTTCATTGATGAAGTTTAACATTCTTTGGCTTCCTGCTGATCGCTGTTTACCTTGACAACTCCCCAATGAGTGGGTAGCTTGACACATTGATGATATGTTGAGGGGACTGCCTTCATGTCATGTATCCGTGGCCTTCCTAGGATAACATTATAGCAGGAGAATGAATCTATAACACAAAATCGTTGTATAGAGTTTACCCCTTCGACATATATAGGCATCTTGATTTCCCCAACTGTACTCTTGGTTTCTCCACTAAAACCAACCAGAATGGATGATTTGGAAACTATCTCAGTTTCAGGAATGTTCATCCTTTTTAGTGCTTCCATTTGGATTATGTTCACCGAGCTTCCTCCATCCACTAATATCCAGCGAACAAAATGGTTAGCAATATGTAGAGTAATTACCAAACCATCATGATGTGGATCTAGGATGTTTTCTTGATCATCCTCTTCAAAACTAGTCACCCTTGCATTTGTAAGCATGGTGGTCTTTGTAGGTTTCTCTCCCTTCTCGGACTTGGTTTCCCTAGCATGTCTCTTTGCTGCTGAGTAGGATGTGCCTCATATATCCGAGCCACCAGAGATGAAGTTAATGATGCCAACATCTTTCGGAGGAGAGGCTGCTCTTTCCGGGATGGTAGTGTTATCTTGAATCTTAGAATTCTTTTTGCCTAGAAGATCCTTAAGATGGCCTTTGCTAAGAAGATATGCAATCTCCTTTCTCAAGGCGATGCAATCTTCAGTCACATGACCAAAGTCTTCATGGAAAGCACACCATTTGGACTTGTCTTTGCATGATGTTTTATCGTTCTTCCTTGGCCATATTGCCTTATCACCGAGATCCTTCATAGCATACATGAGACCTGTTACATCCACAGAAAAACAATAATCTGATAACTTAGGGCAATCCTCATCATCATCATCCTCAAGCACATGAACCCTTTTGTTATCATCTTTAGTATAAGGTTTAGGTTTGTAAGGTTCATATGTGGGAGTGGACTTCCGATTAGGATTGTTATATCTTGAGGATGCTTCTATCATCTCTTGAATCTTTTTGTCATCCTCAAGACTGACGAATCTCAATGCTCTATTTCTGACTTCAGCTATATTATATCTTGAGGATGCTTCTATCATCTCTTGAATCTTTTTGCTTTACACCCTATGGTTCTCCGGGTACAAGAAAATTGTAAACTCCCATTTCTTGCGTGGTACCTAGACGATGGGACGGTTATTGGTTTTGCCACCGAAGTTGCTAAAGCCTTAGACATTATCTGGGTGGAGGGGCCATCCTTGGGGCTTTGGCTTAATATTAAGAAAACAAAGGTTTTTTTGGCTATCTTGTAATGGGGTGAAACTTCGGGACGGGCTTTTTCCCAGTGAGATTGGTAGGCCAGAGAAAGGGGTGAAGCTCCTCGGAGGGGCCGTTAGCTGTGACCCTTATTTACATAGTGTTTGGCTTAAAAGTGAAGTCTTCAATGCTTTTACATAAATAAACAAATTGCAATATCCTATATCTAATTGTTATATAATATTAAAAGGTGAACCTTCCTTAAATCAATGCTTACGAGGAAAGTTGTCAAAATCAGTGATCAATTTTGCCTATTCTTGTTGGAGTATCTTTTTCATAAGAAAAACTATTGAAGGAGGAGCCTTCCTCACATAGATATCTATTTAATGATTGAAATATATAAAACAGGGGAAGGTTTAACGAGGGACTAAAAAAATAGGAATCAGAAAACCATGCATTTAACATGAATATATCATAAAAAAATCAATCTAACATGTAACTGATTTTTTGTTATTAAATTTTTTTAGAGTTTTTACATATAAATGTATATAGAAGCCTTTTTAACAAAAAAATGTCAAAAAAATAAAAAATTGAAAACTGCTTAAAATGAGTTAAAAAAGGTAATTTTTTTACAAAAAAAATATTTTTTTTAATTGGAATGCCTTTTATATATTTTTATATGCAAAAGATCCAAAATAAAAGTGAAAAAAAATAAATTTTTACACGTCAAATTGAATTTTTAATGATATATTTAACATGTTAAGTATATGGTTTCTCGGTTCCCTATTGAACCTCACACTATAAAATATAATTGTCTTTTATATATAAATATCATATGCGCACGCGCACACATATATATACTAAAAATATAATTATACACTATATTAATTTTACGACACTTCAATAGTGTCTGCGAGCTACATGTGCATATATCTATTTATTATTGCTATTGAACACATATATATTATATTGTTTCTTAATATTGCTATTTATTTATTTATTTATATAACTTTAGTTTCTTTCAATTTAACCACCAAACTTTTATCTTCTAGGATTTAAAACTTAGGCCATTAACTTTTAGCTTAACTTTATTTTCTTCTTATTTAACCACCAAACTTTGACCATCAAACTTTTAGCTTGTAGTATTTCAAACTTTGGCCACTAACTTTCTTACTAACTTATGTACTTTATTTTCTTCCAATTTGACCACCAAACTTTGACCGCCAAACTTTTAGCTTTTAGGATTTCAAACTTTACCAGCAAACTTTTAGCTTTTAGGATTTCAAACTTTGACAACCCGACTTTGGCCATTAACTTTCTTACTAACTTATGTATTTTCTTTTCTTCCAATTTGACCACCAAACTTTAAGCTTTTACGATTTCAAACTTTGACAACCAAAACTTTTAGCATTTAGTCGCGAGTATTTTTTTGAAGCCACGCGACAATAACAGTCACTTAATATTATCTTTTATGTCCACGAAACCGTCCACAATTACGCGAAAGAATACAGGAAAATCATTACCCATAGTGCTACTAAACACTTATGCATAACAAACGTGCCCCACCGCTTTGCGGCGGGTTAAAAAAAACCCTAGTTTTACATAATTTTAAGATTTAAATTAGTTACGGCTTTTAAAATATAAGGTAAACTTCTTTAAAGCATATTTTTTACTAGTAGACCAACTTTCTCTTTTGACTTTTAAATGATCATAATTTTTCATACGTTAATATTTATAAAAATATATTATAAAAATGATCATTTTATTTTTTTTTTGTATTTCTAAAGTTTTTTATTCAATTTAAAAAATAAAACATATTACGTGTCTTCCCACCGTATCACGTGGGCATTCCTTTAGCATATATACGTGTGTATCTTTTCTAAAGGTTAAAAATTCCGTGAGAAAGGACAATTAAATTGAACTCGTTTCGTCTAGCACTGAAATAAGCCCCTTTTACTTTTAACTCTATTTGATATGTTACCTAACATGTTTCATTCCTTTACTTTATTACCTTTAGACATTGACTTGGCATTTAGGGCCCTTAGAAATAGAAACTTTTTATGGATTATGTAATCCTCTTGTAAGGTTCAACTACTTCTTTTATACTTTGCTCATTTTGCCAAACTATCACATGCTTCTTTTAGCTCAATCCCCACCGGTAGATGCACTAATCAAAGAGACAAGTTGTGATCTTTGTTACATGTTTGCCAATAAGATAGATAAAAATTGAAGTATGCAATTAACCAATTTGTTCATACAAAACAAGCCATTGGTTTGCAGTTTTATAGAATCATAGTTAACAGTTTGAAACAAGATTCTTGTCAAACCCTGTTAAAGCGAACCATTAAAACCCCTAAGTTGGATTGGGATAGCAACATGTAGTTATTTAATACGGCATAAACCTAAGTACATAATCCCACTAGTTTAGCAATTTATGTGAGTGTTTCCCTCAAATTATATGGGGTGGCTGTAAGTGGTTGTGAGTGGAGGAGGGATAAAATATTTTGTGAAAAGCACTGTTCACCCCTATATTTGGGCGGTCACTGTTCACACATATTTATATTTTAATAATTTTGTAAGTGGTTGTGAGTGGAGACGAGAGAAAATATAATGATAGAATTACGGAAAAGTATGATTTATTTAAAAAGAAGAGAGAAAATTTAGGGATAAAATAGTGATTTTTAATGTAATTTGATGAATGAGATTTGGTTCCATGATGTAAATGCTCCAATAGTTGGACGAATTAGTTGTATACTTTAAATAATAGAAAATGATTCGATGCCACCAACTTCGTGTTGAATTTGAAGAGAAAATGCAAGTGTCTGTTGATGGGTACCCATCATCGTTTTAAACTTTTAATGATACATGATAATGTATGATATACAAATTATTTAAGTGGAGATATAAAAATCTAAAAGGTGACCTTTTAGTGGTATGTGATGTGATGGTGAAGAATCCCCACCTGGTCGATTGAGCTTTGAAAACATGCAACAAATCTTCTTGTCTTTTTAAAAGTGATTGGTTTACGTGAAAGTATTAAAGCGGACATGTTTATATCAATCACTTTTGAGGTAGCATTTCCACCACACCAAAGGTAATGTGACTTGTACAATTCATTATTTAATTTAATACGTACTCGTATGCATGTTAGTTGATGTGAAGGTTTGTGTGATTTGACCTAAAAGGGCCCTTAACTTTTTTTTTTTCGGCTAGCGCAATAGTCTTTTTTTTTTTTTTTTGAGGAGCCACTGACAATTGACCCGGACCCGGTTTGAAGCGGCGTAATGACGTCAAACTGGTTTGTTACCCCGAAAGATAACCTAACCACCCAGACCGGCCAAGGATACTGGGGGCTGCCAGGAGTCAAACTGGTGACCTCCAACGAGCGAAAACCCACCTAAAGTGTTAAACCCTCTCACAGCAACCATGTTGCCATGGTATCATTAGCAAAAGGGCCCTTAACTAACTAATAACTCTGGTGGTACTATGTGAGTTGATGACAAGGTTTGTGTGATTTGACCCAAAGGAGCTTTCACCAACTCTTGTGATATGAAGGTACTATCATTAGGCTTAACATTCTACTAACATGGTCAGATGTTCAATCCTCACCAACCGTAAGGAGAGCAAGCTTAGCCTTAAAAAAACCAAACTAACGAGCCAGTTACGTTATACAAATTGGTTAAGTTTCTTGAACCGGTTTTGGTTCGAGCTCATGGCCAGTTTTGGGTTCAGTGCAAAAATAGAGTTCATAGCAGTTCTGCCAATCTTGAAGTGAACCTTGTTTAATGTTTTTTTAGAGGTGTAAGTGTATAACCGTTCCAATAAAACCATATTACAAAGCTATTGTAGAAGCTTAATGTAACCCTTTATGCAAATCCGACACGGTTGTGAAATGAGACATGTTGGGGTCAAAAGGAATAACAGACCTCAAATCATATGCATTTTGGGCTTAGTGGTAGTGGATGAGATAAGAACTTTACAATTAAGCGTGCTAAGGTAGGATTAGTACAAAGATGGTTGACCTCCTAGGAAGTCTCAAATAAAGAACAATAAACAAACCTGTTATCTCCTTGTGGGTAAAGCGCTCAATATTGGTGGTATGAGAGGCCGTATATTAACCTTAAATGATTAGTAGAAACGGGCAATAACGTCTAGCATCGAAAATCAAGATTCCTTTTTACCGAGCCAAAATAGCAAAAGTTTCAAAATCGAATGGACTCATAGTGGATGAACTGGGTTGCTACCTTGAGCCCAATTATTATTCTCATTTCATAAGGTACTACATAAATTAAAAGTACTCAATCAATGTCACATTCTCACTGATTATGTATATTTGATGTTGAACCATATCTTAATGTCACATTTCCAACGACTCTAATCGGTTCTAAACATCGGTTCTTCATTACCCGGTTCAAGCTTTAGAACTGGTTTTATACCTATAGAGTCGGTATTGTCACACCCTTAAATTTCCACTGCGTAGTTTACACCGCGAGGCACGTGAGATACCAGGATCCCTATAGTCATTAGTTACAAGAACGACTCTAAATGCCTAAACCATTTAGTTCGTTTTCAAAAATCAAGTTTAATGTTTAACCAAAGAGTTTAGATAAATTGAGGAAGCGTAAACCAAACATAATCATTTTAAAACCATGCACAAAACAACGCGCCCAAGATAAAAACCAAATGATTGAAAAAATATATTTAAAGTTAACAGTGTTCAATTAACCCATGACTCAATGATGCATACCTAACGTGCTCCGTACCTAGCGACCTGCAAAAGCATGCTAGCGCGTGTGTCAATATAAAGTTGGCGAGTTCATAAAGTAAGGTAAGTAAGAGTTTAAGTTTCCAAAACCAGTATCCAAAATCAAGTACCACTAGTTCAGCGGATGCCAAAGGTAGCTAACACATTCATGATAACTAAACAATGAAATACCGAACTGCTATTTAAATGATGCACTCACCCTGTGAGTTGGTTTTTGCCTCCCATCATTGCCTATCAACAATGATAAAAACTAAGGTCGTAGTTCACGCCCGAACTCCTAGTACGGTGTGAGGTTTGTCAACCCTAATAGCGCTATCAACTACTAACATGCTTGCCATAACCCGACAACTCATTCGGTAAATAGTGAAGGACTTCCGTGATAGTATGCAGTTTAGTTTATCAAGGACAAAAGGTGTGAAACTAGCAAAATCAATTCCTCCCAGGAATCAAACCCATCCAAAAACTCGAGATAAAAACAATAGTCCCAAACCTGGACTAGAAAAGTAAGTAAGCTGTCTCCCCGAGACGCATGCTTTTGAGAAAACGAGTAGTGAAACTCATATTAGGTTGCAAAGCTAAATCCAAAATCCACAAGTAATAAGGACGTGCTACCGACTCCCTATTATATGTGTCACTACGTGAGTATATGTATATACACAATACACCACAAAACTCGTTTGTCCAAGACGTTTAATAATGTGAAAACGGTTTAGTGACACCTAGTGTAATGCACAAGTAACCCTACGAACCCGCTGGTGAACATTATGTTTATTATCAGTTATACATGTCATACACATCCCATACAAGTGCACATACAAGTTCAAGTCATAACCAAGTCATACAAACCTTCAAACAAGCACTTATACACATATATCACAATATGTGTTTTTTAGGACAGATTATGCACTACCAAAATGATTTTATTAAAAATACTTACACAACGAATTAGACTCCCAAATTTTTTTTACTGGATATTCCTAGGAGTCCAGTTGTCATGTACATATTTTTGTTTCATGACAAAACCTCGTTCAAAAATTATGAAAAAATCATTTACTGCAACTGGGTTCTGAAAACATTCACATCAGGTCAGTTTACGAGAAAATCCCAAAAAAGTTGTATTCATCCAAATGGGATCAATCACTTGGAAACGATTAATTATCCATGTACCTATCCACTGACAAATTCCGTGACATAACTCCTTGTAAAACTAGAGTTATGGTCGTTTAAAGTTGACCCAAAATATTAATCCGAAAATCAGTTTTGACCCATGTTTGTATAAAATTCCAAAAACACATCAAAGGATAACCAAATCGCATAATCTTATACATTCTAGAAAAGCCAATACCACGTTATAACAGGTTCATGTCAAGAAACAATCAAAACAAATAGTTTATGGTTACGTTATAGAGCCTACAAGTCGACACATGCAATCTGCCCGTTTTCAAACATGTATTAATCTTAACTATAACAAACCCTAGAGGTATATTGTCGATCAAGAACATCAAATATGTTAGACTAGAAATATAATCTTGATTCATAAACTTATGTTAAATAGTATTTGTAGATATGTTAATAAATAGATATCATAAGTTAGGCGTTAGAATGGATCGGTTATGTGACACACCGATTGGATTATTAGTTATGGTTAGTTATATTAATGTTTAAGGGTCACACCGGTTCACTAAACATACCAGTTAGGAAATATAGGTCTTGTATTATATCATAATATATATATATATGAAAGTTTATGTTTGTAATAACTAACTTTCGAAAACTCCCTCTCAATATTTCCCTCCAAACCGTCTCACTCTCAAACCATTTTATCAATCGCATACCAACATTCGAAACGATCAAGAAACTGTGGATTATTCGATGTTCAAGAGAAATTCAAAGATGTTTATAGAAGGGAGAAAGAAGATGAGTGTAGAGGAAAGGCACCGCTAATCTCTGAAGAAGAGTATGATCATGTCGATCACAGTTGAAAGGCTGAGAGAGCTATTATAGAAGATAGAAAGGATTATGATAATCCACTTAAAATCAATTTCTCAAAATTTAACATCGGATCATTATCATCATCACACCCGAAGATTCAAGAGAAGCGATGAAAAACCCAAAGTGAATTCAATAGGCAAGTAAAAGATTGTCCCCGAATATCCTACCACTATGTGTTGTGGGAAAGTGCAAAGAACCATTGCATTTCTGAAGAAATTGTCCGAAAAAGATTAGAAAGACCGAATTCATGGTTAAAGGAACGGATGGAAAAGGTTAGGACGATGTATGGTATGCAAGTTTGATGAGGAAAGAACACGGTTGTGGATTCAAAGATCAATTCACAATCTTTAGTTAATCGTTCGGTATAAAGGGTTAACCGAATGGTTATAGAAAAGAACACTTTCGTGGAAAAGGATCGGTTATTATCACAAGTGGTGGGAAAATCCATAAGATCAAATCTGTTTTCTATTACCCACACTTCGAAAAAATATCCTAAGTATAGATAAGTTGAACCAAGACGGTTTAGAAGCGGAATTC
>JAUTDX010002745.1:0-67270 GCA_030844895.1 Ambrosia x helenae | reverse complement strand
AAGAAGTTTAATAAAATATAACATATTGCTGCATTTTATCAGCCCTTGCTTTGATTATTATCGTAGAAAAAAAGAGAAATAAAATTACAAACTGAAATGACGATTTCCTCGCAATTTATAGAGTCGAAAAAATATTAGTCTTTTCATATACAAAAAATAAAATAATGTTATAAATAAATAATATACTATTAATTTAAACAATATTACTCTTTTTAATTCACAATTACAAAAGGTCCAGAACTTATAACTTTACTATGACACAAATTTACATATTATCATTATTTTTTATTACCCAATAAAAATATTTAGTTTATAATGATTTGAATCTATAAATGATATGAAGTATTTTATTTATGTTACAACTTAAAAAAAGTAAATTATATTATAGCAAACTAATATAAAATAATAATCCTAATAAACTAACTTCAAAATCTAATCATATTTTTTGGCGGCCTTTTATAAAATTTCTTGAGAGTAAAAACAATTGTTGTGTCACAAAAAAGTCTGTCAGTATTTTTATGAACGCATTGTGTAAAATCGTAGAAGGAAAAAAAACCGTAAAAAAATTCAGTGTAACAACATATTTGGTTACAAAATTAAAATACAGAAACATCTTAAAATTGATAAATAAAATGTTAATATGTGTAATAAATGAGAATTTCGATACTTTCTCACTGAAACAACTCTTGATATTCTATTTTTTTAACAATCAAATTTCATAACAAACACAAATACTATTTACAAATATTTGTACAAATTTAAATAATTATATCATTTACGTATTTACCAATATTTGTACAAATTTAAATAATTATATCATTTATGTATATGGATTATAAATTTGACTTTAATTGAAAAATATTTAATTACTTCAGTAAGTAACTACAAACACGTAATTATTATTTTGGGCCTTTTATTTATTAGTTGTTTTATTATAGAAAGAAAAAACAATTGAACAACACAATATAATAAAATAATATTGTTAAAAACTAATTCAAAATCGTAATCATTTGTTTTCTGTCTTTTTTAACATTTGTTGAATTTTCAACAAATGTTATCAAACAAAACTCTATCAGCATTTACAAACACATTTAGTAGATATTTAATAAATAATGAACGATGTTACAAGAATGAAAACATAAATCAACAGAAATTAACAGACATTGTAAATAAAACCGCTGTTACCACGAACGATTTTCTTAATACTTAAGGGTATTACAACCACGAGAAATAAATCAGTAGACATTGAAAAAGTAATATTGCAGGTAACAAATTTTAAAAACAAAAAAGACAATTTTAATTGAAGCGAACATCTGATTTATAAATCTACATAGAAAATGGTACACTTGTAAAAGAAAAAAGTACATATATTCTTAAAAAAACTGCTTTGATATCAATTAACAAATTTACAACATCAAATTTAACAAACTAAATATAAATCCCAATAAACTTCAAGAAAAACGTTTCTAAGAAAACAACACTAAAGAACGATCTTCCTGCCATAGAATTCGAAACACTCCAACAAAAAACGAATGACGGTATTTAAGATCTGTTGCACTTGCATTAAAAATAATTAAAACAAACATCAACAACCCTTTCTAGCTAAAATAATGAAGTTTAACAATCCAGCCTAAATTTCACGAACAAGATTTGCATGTAGTAATTATCGATTGATGTTTTTCTTTCACTACTAAAAAACTGGTCTGTTTCCGACCAAGAACTTTGGTCGGAAACTGGTCGGAAAACAGCGTTTCCGACCAGTTTCCGACAAAATGTGTTTTGTCTGAAAAATCTAGTCGGTAAATTTTTCCGACAAGTTTTCCGAGAAAACTTCCGACAAAGTTCCGACAAAAAAGCGTGAAAGATTCTCCTACAAAATTCCGACTAGTTTCCGATTAACTTTTCCGACCAGTTTCCGATTAACTTTTTCCGACCAGTTTTTCCGATTAATGTTTCCGACCGGTTTTTCCGATGAACGTTTCCGGACCGGTTTCCGATGAACTTTTCCGACCATTTTCCGACCAAAATGTTGATTAAAAATATAAAAATAAAAGAATTTTTTTGTGATTACAATGCAAAAAATAAATTATGTAAATCCACTTTACAATATTAATCTACAAATTATTAGTGGTGTTCAAAGTTGATAATCTGAATCCGATAATCAGAAACTTAAAAAACCCTTCCCTCTGGTGTTATGACTTATAACCAAACCTGCTTATTAGAACAATCAAAACTTCCAACATACCAAAACTTCAAAGTTGTCCAACATACACAAACATTCAAAACAATTTAAAGTTTCAAACATCCACAAACAATCAACACAGATATGAAAATAAATTCGAAAAGTAGTTGAGGAACAAAACATTTAGAACGACAAATCTAGCCATAAGCGCTTGTAAACATCCATTTCGCATCCCTTGTCAACCTGCAATCCAAATACACAATATAGCACTAATACACATGTAAGTTGAATATATTTTAAACCTAACCATATAAGTTGAATTATATATAGGAACAAAACATTTAAAACCGAACCCGAACCTGAGCCAACCCCCAGCCGAGCACCACCATCACGCGACCACCATCTCCTCGAACCAATCGAACCCAAAACACCCGAACCCAAGCCACATTCGGACCCAAGGACCAAAACCGGACATACACCAAAACCGAACCATAACTGAACCCGTCTCTGTAACAACCACACCCGATAACCTGACCTGAAACCGATCCTTGTCTGACCCCTGAACCGGGACGACCCGTGACGTCGAGGCCCGCTCATCTCTAGAGCCAAAAACTTCGTTTAAAAGAATTTTAAATACGAGTACATTTTTAATTTATTTTTTTATATAGTTTAAACTTTTCAAAACCAAATTAATTTAAGAGCTATTTTTCTACCAAACACACTTTATTTGAAGATAAAGTATTAATGTGACTCGACCAAAATGACTTTCTGCCTAATACATTCCAAAACAAATTGTACTCCAAAAGACTTTAATACCCACATAAATCTTTTGACAGATTTTACGAATAATGTTGACAGAAAATAAATCATAATAATAATAATAAATAAATAATAATAATAATCCTTTAAACCAACATAAATAAATAATAATAATCCAAACCAGCGAGAGAGAGAGCGCGCCGCCACCACCATGAGGTGGGTGGTGGCCGGCTGATTCCAAACCAGCGAGAGAGAGCGTGACGGGAGGGAGGGAGGGAGGAGGGAGAGGTAGAGAGAGGGGGGTAAGGAAGAGACGTGAGGGAGAGATGATAGGGATTTGGGTTTTCATCTTGTAGGTAAATAAAATGAGAAGGAAGAAGAAGATTAAGGAGAGTTTCTAGAGAGAGAATGAGGCGGCTGGAAAATGTGAATGAGAGAGGAGGGTTGTGTGCTTAAATAGTTAGGGTTAGGGTTAGGTAGGGTATACTGCGTATCGAACCTGGTTTAAAACGTAATTCGCTTCGGTTTATTTTAGACCCGATAATTAATTACAAAAATTAGTCGGTTTTGTTCGATATTAAGATCATAACTGAACCGAGCAATAATATAAATATTTCATCGTCTGACGCGTTCTTTCAAAACACGCGTTAAAAATCGCGTTAATTACTGACGATTTACCGACAAGCGTTATCATTTTTAATTTTTGTATGCATTATGACACATACACATGTATATAACATATATATATACTCATGAAAAAAATACATTCACATATGAACGTACATACAATGCACATTTATATATCCGATTACCAATGAAATAAAAATATAACTTTTTTTTGGTCGAAAATGGTCGGTAAATACCGACGAATTTCCGACCTATTGTTTGAGTTTTGTCGGAAAATGGTCGGTAATTACAAACAAAAAAAATAACTTTTTTGTGGTCGGAAAACGGTCGGTAATTATCGACGAATTTCCGACCTAGTGTTGAGTTTAGTCGGAAAATGGTCGGTAATTACTGACGATTTACCGACAAGGGTTATCGTTTTTTTAATTTTTCGAGCTTTAACATCGTTATTTTCATTCTATTTTTTGTACACCTTAATTATACATTAAATATTTTTATTTTTCCAAATTATACATATTATACACATAAATACGTGTGTGTACATTGTTAAGACTCGTTACTTAAAACAAACTTAGTTATTCCATAACTCTATGTGTGTTGTAATATATATATATATATGTTCATTTTTGTATGCCTTACGTCACATATACTTGTATATAACATATATATACTAATGAAAAAATACATTCACATATGCACGTACATACAATGCACATTTATGTATCCGAATACCAATAAAATAAAGGTTTTGGTCGGAAAATGGTCGGTAATTACCGACGAATTTCCGACCTAGTGTTGAGTTTAGTCGGAAATTGGTCGGTAATTACCGACGATTTACCGACAAGGGTTATCATTTTTTAAATTTTTCGAGCTTTAAACGTCATTATTTTCATTCTATTTTTTGTACACCTTAATTATACATTGAATATTTTTATTTTTCAAATTATACGTATTATACACATACATACGTGTGTGTACATTGTTAAGACTCGTTACTTAAAACAAACTTTTGTTATTCCATAACTCTATGTGTGTGTGTGTATATATAAATATGTTCATTTTTGTATGCATTACGACACATACACATGTATATAACCTATATATATACTAATGAAAAATACATTCACATATGCACGTACATACAATGCACATTTATGTATCCGAATACCAATAAAATAAAGGTTTTGGTCGGAAAATGGTCGGTAATTACCGACGAGTTTCCGACCTAGTGTTGAGTTTTGTTGGAAAATGGTCGGTAATTACAAATAAAAAAAATAACCTTTTTTTGGTCGGAAAATGGTCGGTAATTACCGACGAATTTCCGACCAAAACTTTTTTTTTATTTTCTTCTTTTTTTGGTCGGAAATTGGTCGGAATCTACCGACAAAATTCCAACAATTTTATTTTTGGTCGGTATCTGGTCGGAAAGCTGTCCCTAAAAACAGTGCTTTTTTTTTTGTCGGTAGTTGGTTGGAAATTGGTCGGAAATACCGACTAAATTTTTTTGGTCGGAAATTCTAGTCAAAAATTGGCAGTTTTCTAGTAGTGTTTGACTGTATGAATCTTCAAAAAGCAACAATTCGAAGCTCACTGCAGACGGATTGTTGATAATCCTTTTTCCTTTGATTGTAAGAATATTTTAGAATATTTGTGGAATGAAATTTGATCGTAATATCATTATGACTAAGGGATACAGAGTTTGAAACTGAAAATAGTGGAAGGAATATAAGATTGGGAAATGAATATACATATTTCCTTTCCATTTATAGGGTGAAAAAAACAATTTATCAATTTCAATTATAAATTTGAACTGTAACAACATCATTTATTACAAAATTAAATTTGTTATTAAAGTAACACTATAAAATATAATTAAATAACTAATTTAAATTATATAATTAAAGTTTTTAACTTTGGAGTATTTTATTTTTATAAAAATATATGTATTTTTTTATTATAATGTCGACTTATATATTCAATAATAAATAACTTTTGTAGGTTTTATAGACAAAACACAATTACAACCCAAAAATAATAACATAATATTTTTTAATAAAATTAGTTCAAATGGTAATGATTAACTTTGAACTCGAGCTTATGTTGATATAAAAAATTTTCAATGATGCATTGTACGGTATAACAGCATAAACAATTTGAGTTGTTTATTAAGAAAAAACATCCAAACTCAACATAGAAAATTATTGATTACAGATATTTGTTGAAATTTGTTTTTCATTACACAATTTAATATCTTCAATCTTTTATACTTTTCACCCTGGTTACCAAAGAATCGATTTAGCACTTACTGAAAAACAGCACGTGCAATATAGAAGGATTCTTACTAATTAATATGAATAATAATTGTAAGAAACATCATTGAAGCCCGTACTTTCAATACAAATTTTCATTATTATAAAATTATAAATTAAAAACTATAGCAGAAGAAAGAAATAAACTTAGATAGACCTAAGTATTGAAAGTAGGAGCTCCAATGAATTTACTTACAAACGTTCATTAAACAAATATATTATAAAGTTCCATTTAAACAAAAAGAATCTTATAATGGAAGCTTCAAGGGAAACTTATAACGTAAGATTAATATATCAATTCCTGAGAAAGCATGAAAAAAGGCTTATAGGACAAGATTCATATAATTTGCCACGGAACAGACAATAGATATAACAAACGATCTTTTACTAAATAATAATAATAATAATAATAATAATAATAATACATATACATATACATATACATATACATATACATATACATATACATATACATATACATATACATATACATATACATAATTTAAGTTGAGAAATTACATATAAAATACAGACAAAACATACTATTATGACGTAACTTTCGTATTTGTTATAATATACAAAACATCTACTTTTAAAATGAATTAAAAAAAATTACTATAATAAAATAATTTTTTTAATAATTTCAAATACAAATAGTATTATTAAATTAAAAAATGATCCAAATTTGAACAAACTAACTTTCGAAAAAGTAATCATGTTTTCGACAATCGAGGATCTAAATCTTTAATGGAGATTTTGTTACAGATAAGACCTGTAAATAATTATTACAAACATGAACACTTGCTTGTAAACAGATTATTCCCAACTAAGTGTTGTACTAATTTTTTTTATTAAAGTATTGTTGAACTGAATAGCATTTAAATCAAACAGACTCAACTAAAGATCTATACAGACACATGAACAGATGTATTCCATATTCTATTGCACATATTAAAAAACTGAAGAATGTTAACAGTAGATGTTATTAGAGACGTTCTTTACAAATTCACATCAAACACACAATAAATTAACTACTTCTGAACTTGAAAAATCACAAACAATAAAAATCGTCATTATTATTTTTTTGGAGATCGATGTTCAAGATCGTCATTATTATTTTTCCTCACCACTGTTAATATTCTAAACTGAATTTAATTAGAAAATACTACACAATTTTATTATTTAAATTGTAGGATCGATGAACGGGTCAACCGACAATCACGAGGGTTATATTCAGAGTGCGGAAGCCTCTGAATATGTTCCAACAACAAAACAAAACAACTAAGAAACAATGATATGCGAGTAATTAACACACACAAACGGGTCAAAAGATTAAAGATTTATCACTAAAACAGAGCTCGAGTGTTTACGATGATCAAACCAGAACTTCTCAGACCAGGGGAGGGTATTTGGAGAGTGTGTGTGGCAAAAACTAATGATTAGGGTAATGATTGGGCCTATTTATACCTCCCATACTCGTACAGACAGTTACAGGCGATTGCAGAGGCTATCCACCATGTAGTATAGGCGATTAGGGCCTAATCGCCTATACCAACATGCAATTACACTCCCACTCGCATGCACAGTACTAGCGAGTACAGCTAATCGCATGCAATGACTTCCTAATCGCCTGTAGGTCCCAAACACCCTCAAAACGCTTATAAACACTTCCAAACATCCTGAAACGCGTCCAAACAGTCTTCACTTCAATCTGACATCGTCCTGATCCTTGTAAGTCTTGACCAGTCACATCCAGCGTGAACTTTGTTGGCGTGACAGAAGCGAATCACCCTTTGAAACTTCATTGCTTGATTTGCTTCATCTTTTAGTGCTGAATGGGATACACGAACAATGTCTCCACATCATTTTCTGAACAGTTAATTAGCCACATCGGGTCCCATATTCTGATCTTCCTACAAGGCTTTGGAGAGTTGCTTAAGACTATCACACACTTCGGTAGTAGCTCATAATGCCAATAATAGAACTTTGAAGAGAAGTCTTGTTCAACTGAGACAATTGGAATCTTCGATACGCAATTCGGTGGCTTGATCTTGTGTTCCCAAACTGGACTTTTGGTGGTTGGATGAATCTTGTCTGTTATGTAAGACTTGGGATACTGAGGTTGAAGAGAATTCCATTTAGTTTGGCTTTCTTTAGCTAGAATGTTGTAGAAGCTATCTAGGCTAGACTCCTTTTTCATAGTTCAGAGGAAAATGTAGTCTAATCAGATCTCGGATGTACCAGAAGGGGAGACTGAGACATTCCGATAGGGCTTGAAGTATAACAGACCTTCTTCCCACTTGACGCCCAATATCTTCGTCTTCTCCACATAAGCCCAGCTGATGACATTTCCACACATCTTAGACAGACGTTTCTTGAAGATAGAAGCTTGTACATGGCCTTTCTTCTTCTTTTCTTCTTCTTCTGATGTGAACCATTGGGGATATTTCTGCCTGATCTTATCATGTCTTTCTTTTACTTTATCAGGAACAGGAGTAGGATCAGTCTTGAGCTTCTCCTCAGCCTCTTGAAGCATCTCCTCAGAAATATTAGGTATCCTAGTACCAGAATCATCAACTACATATTCAGGAGTTAGCACATTGGTTCCATCTTCCATCTCAACCTCGTTGTTATCCGGATTCATCTTGGAGGAGGGTTGTGACTTGCACCTGAAGATTCTCCGCATGCTAAGCCAAAGATCTTTTTCAAGTCATCAGATGTCATTTAAGGTGGTATTTCACCCTCTTCCAAATCATACTCTAGAGACTTGGGTGGTACGATTAAGTCGCCATCGTCATCATAAGCAAAGTAACTGTTCAGTGGCTCGACGAATTCTACAGGAACTACAACCTGCTTCAAAGATTCCCGCAGTTGCTGAATCCTGTCTTGGAAAGACTCCCCCTGAGCAGAAGAACTTGCTTCGGATCTTGCCTTGTTTGTCATGACTCTTCTTTGTACGCCTCGCTCCAGATCCGGCTGATGATCCGCCACCACCTGTGGTTCCAGGATCACCACCAACACCATCTTTACCTCCATCATCATCAGTATCATCATCACTGTCATCATCGTCATCATCTTCTTCATCATCTCCTCTTCTTCATCATCACCAGCACCAGCTTCAGAACTTGTACCACCTGTGAGTCTAGGATGATTTCCAGCTAACTCGTTCATCCTAGTCCTCAGCCTTGTGTTTTGCTTTTTGTATTTGGTGATTCTTCGTTCATTGTTGACATTTGCAAGCTGAAGCTGGCTGTATTGGGATTCAACACTGGTAAGTCTAGCTAATGTGCTTTGATTAGACTGTACCAGTTGCTGGTGAGATTCCATAATCTGCCGATTAGACTCGACTATCTGCTGATTGGACAGTGTAAGCATTCTGTTGGATGCTTGCAGCTCTTAGTTTGATTGGATGGTTTCACTGATCAACTCTAGCATAGCCCTTTCATTTTCTTCAATTGTTGCATTTTTGCTCCTTAACTCAGCAATCTCACGCGCTTGTGCAGCAACTATAGCAATTAGTTCACTGACCTGGCGTTGTAGTTGATCATTAGAGGACGGTGCTGAGGAAGAGGAGGGCTGATCAGTAAACTTAGAAGCTGACGGTCGAACTTCATGATGTAGCTTCTTAATGATGTCACCAATAGGGTTTGAAACAATCCGAGAACTAGTCGCTGCTTCAGTAACTGAGACGTGCTCAGTGAAGATTACTGAAGTAGGCATCGACATGGTGACACCTGCAGTCATAGCTGCACCTGAAGATGTGGAAACTGAAGTTTTGTTGCTGTTGTTGTTGTAGCTGTTGTAGTGGTTTCTGAGACATTCTCTTCTTTCCCCGACCTGCATCTTTCTTTGCTTTGGTCTTTTGTCTCTTAGGAGGAGGAGGAGGAGTGTTAGCTCTGCGTCTATTTCTGCAATGTCATCATCTGGATCCACAGTAAAGGTAGGATCCTCAGCTGCACGAGCTTTCTCCTCTACTAGCTTTCTCTTTATCTCTGCCTCTTTTCTGGCAAAAGAACCAGGGGAGTCATCCTCTGTATCATCTGAGTCATCTTCTTCATCTGTTATGTCAACGGGGCTGTCTTCATCAATTTGTCTCTTTTCTTTTGCTGATTGAGACGATTCTTGATCTTTTGCTGCACTGGAGGGTTCATTGGTATCTAGAGCTCGGTTCAAACATATTATCATGAGTAATAGCAGCATCAACAGTACTGCCCGGAACGTTGTCACCTAATTCATCCGTCTTTCTGCCTATGTCATCACCTTCCTTGAAAACTTGTCTGTGAATCACAATGTCATCTTCTGAATCACTTTCATCGTGTCTCCACCTATTGCCCGGTGGTGAATCATAGTCATCTCTGCCCAAATGCCCGTAAAGACGTCTGCTTGGTGGATACTCAGCCTTTTTCTTGTTTTTGTAAGACGTCATTCTACCCAATTCTGTCTCGTCTATGTCATTGATCGTGATAAGCTCTGACGGCTTCTTTGCTAAGTATGGAACTTGGATATCAATTATCATTTGTAGAAAGCGAGGATAGACGATAAATGGAGTCTTCGTCGTCTTCTTTAGTATCACTTCCTTCAGATGATGCATAATCATCCCAGAGAAATTGAAGGGCTTGTTCAAAGTCAGTGCTACTATTGCTGAAGCCAACGTGTCCCTAATGGCATCAAACGTCCCCTTCCTTGGACCAATACATTTCAAGACCACGTGAGTGAGGTACTTCAGCTCTGGCGGCAGGTTGCCCTTTTGCAGCATCTTTGTTCTCTGACATCACCAGAATACTTCATTCTCAGAAAACCTCCTCGGATCAGAATGGAGTCGAACACAATGGGATCATCCTTAGCATCCTTGAATTGAAGAGCTTCACGTACAATGTCTTCAGTAATCATCACATCCTTTCGTTGGACCACAGTCGTGATAACCATTGGTGTGGACTTGCAATCAACTTTGGCATTCTTGTAGAACTCTTGTACGATGTCCTTATAAGCTGCATGACCTCAGAAATAGCAAAGTTAATCCTTAAACGCTTCAGAAAGTCAATAACGCCCTCGAAGACTTTCATTTATCTTAGGCCCGAGGAACGCACAACAGTTGTGACGAGCAGATGTTTCCCACTCCTGCTGCATGATTCTAAAGCACAGAGACAAGACACAAGCATCACAAACAGAGCAAGAACGCATAAAACGGACAAAAACGGACCAAAGTTTGACAAAAATATGGTCAACAGCTGCAACAGGCGATTACATCACACTAATCACCTATCAAATACACGGTTGGTGTATTTGCTTGATACTACACACGATTAGGACTAACGAGTAGGCTAAATGCTCTACTGTTCATTCGATTACATCAAAAGAATTTCCTAATCGTTTCACTGTTCATGCGAGTAGGATGTCTACTCGCGTGAACAGTGTACTCGTTCACCAAATCTTTGTCAAATGTGAAATGGTTCGATTTGGGTCCTGTTTTTGTCACATTAGAGCCTACACTAACCGATTAAGATAACCCCTATGATAGCTTTCATTATCAGAACAGTTAAAAGGGTTAATTAGACGGTTTTAAGAAATTAGGGTTCTTGAGGTTTTAAATTTGGGGCTTCTGATTTAAAGGTGTTAAAGATCAAAATTTTGGTATAAACAGATCCTATATGCTCCGATTTAAAGGTGTTAAAGATCAAAAAGTTCAGCCCTTTAATCACTGATTTAGACAATCGAAACATGATGTTAGGGTCTATAAATTTGAGGATATCGTACCTTAATAATATAGAACAATAATCCAAAGTAAATAATAATCGGGCAACAAGGTATGGGATCAGATGGTTTAGAGGGAAGGAACCACTAGTGAGTTTGTTTGAAAATAATGAAGAGAAATTACGTAAGTGTTCCTTATATACCCTGCTTGTAATCGCATGCCCCTTATGTACGATTAGGATTATACTCGCTTGAAAGGTCAAGCGATTAGGACGTAATCGCCATCAGCACAGCACGAGTAGAAGGGTAATCGCTTGTTATTGGTTTTAAGATGTAAAGCACACTATAGGGCCTACTCGCATGATATCTACACACGAGTAGCCCTACTCGTTCTTAAAATGAGGCGATTACCCATACTCGTCTGTTTATACACGCGAGTACAATCCTAAATGTGTCCAACTTTCACAGAATTTACCAAAATGCCCCTGCAGCACCAAATTGACATATTCGACCCGTTGAGGTTCAGAACATGTGTTTTCAGCCCGTTTTCACAAGTGACTCATATATTGACTCAGAACATTGAAACATTTTAATTTTCCACCCCTTCACTTAAGAGAAAGTACGGTTTTGACCCGGCAAAAACACAATTTTCAATTAGTTGAATTTCGGTGTTTATTTCTGAAGAAGTAAGATTACAATGGATTAGGATTCCATCATCGGCAATCAAGAATGATAAAACAATAAAACTAAACAGAAATTAAACGAAAACATGAAATCAACTAACTATACACTATCATATTTTTGCGAGTTTCATCAGTTAGGGAATCATATCAGTGTACGGACTATGCTAGAACCCCTTATATGTTCATTTTAGATTAAATTACCAATAAGCATCCTATAACAACTGTCAGTATTGTTGTCCACCTAAACTCAAAATCAAGTCTTCTCGCTAGGCACTTTAAATAGGTTAAGGTAATATTAGGACAGATTAAAGATGTTCCCCGCACACGCGACATATTCCCGCGTCAAGGCATGCACAAAGCTTCCTCGTAACCGGTGAATAAGCTATTGTCATCAGTATTTACAAGGAATGGACTCAGTGGTGATCAGGTCTGCAAGAATGCTGCAACAGAGAGACCAGTGAGATCCAGACCAGGGTTCAAGTCAAATACCGTATTTTTGATTTTTCACGTACGATGCTTTAGGTAATTGATTTGCTACCTTAGAGCGATTCTCTTTGAGAATAGGGTTTTGGCATTTACGATCGTTTTGCTCTTAAAGAATTCCCAGACGTCTCCTTGTCAGAATTTATTCTATTTTTTTTTTTCTTTTCTTTTTCATTGGAATGGCAAAGAGGTGTCTCAGTTGTTGGCTGCGAACCCAACGTACGTCACTTATGCCATCCCATTTTATCTGAGAGACGTCCAGTTCACCTCGGATGTACCAACCTCTTCAAGACCAGAAACCTCAGATTTTGGCATTCTATCAACAAGATTTAGGTTTTTAGGCCATATGCCAACGCGACGTTAATCCACACAATGCTCATTGATTTAGGTTTATATCACCGTGCCGAGCTTGGAAATGATTTCGAGCCTACCAACACATCATTGTAGAGGCTACTTATAAGTTCCAATATTTTTAAGATGATAGGAGGCCAGACAGTCCAACTGATGGGTTAATATCATCTTCCCTATTTCACCAAAGAAACTCATTTTTTGCAATTTTTCAAATTTTTTTTATTTTTGGATTTTCTCATTTTTTTTTATTTTTGCATTTTCTGATATTTTTATATTTTTCTGAATTTTCTCCCCCTAAAAATCTAAAAGTTTGCGAAAAAACAATATTTTTGGATTTTTCTGATTTTTTTTCGAAGAAAAAATATTTACAAAAACGATTACCGATGAGGATCTAATCCTTTAAGATTAACAGATACTCAAAACGAGGTTCGTCAAACGCTTTGGTGAATAAGTCGGCACGTTGGTAATCCGTGTGGATTTTAACCATATCGATAAGTTTCTTTTCATAGCAATCGCGTATGAAATGATACTTAACCAAGATATGTTTCGCGTTGGAATGTTTAACTGATTCTTTAGCAAGTGCTATAGCGGACTCATTGTCACAGTGAATGGGAGTATTAAGAAATTTCAAACCGTAGTCTCTCATATGTTGCTGTATCCAAAGAACCTGGGAGCAGCAGCTAGATGCAGCTACATATTCCGACTCACAGGTGGATAAGGCGACTGAGGCTTGCTTCTTGCACTGCTACGAGACTAGTCTTGGTCCCAAAAACTGGCATCCAGCCGATGTGGATTTTAAGTCTTGCTTGCATCCGCTATATTCAGCATCACTAAAGGCAATGAGGTCAAACTTATCGTCATTAGGGTACCATAGACCTTTGGTCAGACAACCCTTTAGATAACGTAAGATCCTCTTCACAGCAACCAGGTGGGACTATTTCGCCCTTGACTGGTATCTGGATAGTAGACATGTGGTGAACATTATGTCAGGTCTTGATGCAGTGAGGTACATAAGTGAGCCAATCATCGCCCGATAAAGAAAAAGATCAACGGGTTGTCCTTTCTCATCAGGTCCAATCGCGTGATTGGTCTGAATTGGGGTGCCTACTGGAGTCTTCCATCTGGAAACCGGCTCAAGATGTCAGTAACGTATTTGGTCTGGTGGATGAAGATCCCCGACTCTTGTTGTTCTACTTATAGACCTAAGAAGAATTGCATCTCCCCCATCGAGCTCATCTCGAACTTTTCCTGCATAAGCTTTTCGAAATCCATGCACATTTCATCATTTGTAGACTCAAAAATAATATCATCGACATAAACATGTACCAGAAGACGGTCACCAC
The DNA here is from genome assembly GCA_030844895.1 of Ambrosia x helenae. Taxonomy (NCBI): domain Eukaryota; kingdom Viridiplantae; phylum Streptophyta; class Magnoliopsida; order Asterales; family Asteraceae; genus Ambrosia; species Ambrosia x helenae. The sequence goes on along the minus strand of JAUTDX010002745.1, from coordinate 52,842 downwards.
CCTTTTCCTTGGTGAATAAGGTGTAATCCACTAGTCCACATTTGAACCCGTTGGATATAAGATAGTTGCTAAGCATTTGATACCATTCACGAGGAGCTTGATGGAGTCCGTACAACACTTTGTTCAATTTGTAAACTTTTTCACGATGAAGCGGATCCTCAAATTTCATATTCCAATAAACCCCGTAATCGTAAAAAAGTGGGTTTTTTATCTATGGGCCTAGCAAAATAAAAATTGGGATAGGATCTCCCCCCCCCCCCCCTCAAAATCGGACGTGAAAGTTTCCTTTCATCCGGCTAAAGTAGGTCAAATAAATAAAAAGAAAGGAGTTTCTCGCTTTCATATTCTAGAAAACTCCAAAAAGATCTACTCCTTACTCAAGTTTCCAGTGAAAATAAAGCGATACGGCAAAATCGATCTATTCGGAAGTACATTCGAGCTAATAAATACCTTGTGCCAGAATTGAAAAATTATATGCCTACCATGGTGGCTGAGCAACATACACCTCTTCCTTCACGATACCATACAGAAAAGCACTTTTCACGTCCATTTGATACACCTTAAACCATTTGTACGAAGCGTAAGCTAAGAACATCCGGATAGCTTCAAGCGAGCAACTGAGCGTATACTTCGTTGTAATCTATTCCTTCAATTTGACAGAAGCCAAGGACAACTAATCGAGCCTTGTTTCTGATAATTACCCCGCGGTCATCCCGTTTACACTTGTAGACCCACTTTGTTCCAATTTTCTTCGCGCCTGGAGATAAGTCAACTAAGTCCCACACTCCTAGCTTTTGGAACTGCTGAAGCTCAGTTTGCATTGCATCAATCCATGGTTCTTCCTTAAAGCCTCTTGGACGGTTCTTGGTTCCATCTGAGAAACATATAGAGCGAAAGACCAATCGTTCTGGTGACCTGCTTTTCTGATTTCCGAATAAAGAGCCAGGGTAGTTGCATTGTCACTTGGACTATCATTTCTGAGCTGACTTGCGTGTCATCATTCTGCTAGCCGGATCACCAATCACATTCTGCATTGGATGAGTGTCGTGAATCCGAGATTTCGGATGTGCCGGCACTGGATCATCCGAACGCAGATTGAGATTTTCATGTCCTTGAGAAATATTTGTCTCTGCGGCGCTTGAACTGGAGGGAGCAGCTGGTTGCATATTAAAACCAGTGAAATCAATCTGTAAACCAATTCCAGGAGCTACTGAAGTAGAAGGACTAGCTTGATTATTCCCTGTAGGAAGAACTGGAGCTGTAGTGGTAGATTCACCATTTCCAGCTAGATCTTCAGTGGGAGTTTCCCGAGTCTCTGCAAATTCCTCATCTTAAGAAGATTCCATAATCTTTGCAGACGCTTCCTGAAAGACTTCCTCAACTTCAACTGCTGCGGTTTTACCAGGGGACCTGTGGATGCAGAGGCATCAGATACGGCAGGCAAAGGTGCAATAACCACGATCGGACGCATTAGCGGTGAGCTAGCTGCATTTTCACCCTCGTAATACATTTTCGCCACAGCATCATCTACCAGATTATCCACGTTGAAAGAATCAAATAAACTCTTATAGTCGAACAACCAATCAGGTCCAACACTGGGCGCATTGACAGTGTAACGCTGAACATCGACATTAAGCCACTCTTCAACGTTATTGGTTCTTTTGTTGTATACTCTCTTGTTAGGAGTATTGTATCCAACAAAGAAACCTTTTTCTGCCTTTGCACCAAACTTCCCATCGGGATGTATCATTGTGCATGGAGCTCCGAAAGGTTCCAGAAACTCTAAGTTCGGTTTCGTTCAGTCCAGAAGCTCGTAAGATGTCTTACCAAACCTCTTTACCGTAAGAACCCTACTTAGAGTATAACACGCGCAATAAACTGCCTCGTTCCAGAAGATCACACGCAAGTTTGAATCTACGAGCATTGTTCTAGCTGCCTCAATAAGAGTTCGATTCTTTCTTTCTGCAACCCCGTTTTGCTGAGGAGTGTACGGCGCTGTGAATTTGTGATGAATACCCTTTTCTGCACATAACGACTCCATAGCATGATTCTTGAATTCTGTTCCATTGTCGCTTCGAATCCTGCGGATCTTTAGCTGATAGACGTTTTCTAGTTTGGTGAACAGATTTTTCAAAAACTCAAATGTCTCACTTTTGTGCTGCATGCACACAACCCAAGAGAATCTTGAATAATCATCTGTGACAACCAGGCAATATAAATCCCCATTTTTGCTTTTGCGATTGACTGGGCCGAATAGATCCGTGTGCAACCGCTCGAGAGGCATACTGACTGAGTTGACCTTCTTAGGTTTGTGAGATTTCTTCTTCTGCTTCAATGGTATAAAGAACTGAAAAATTTATAAAAGTAACATTAGTTAGTACTTAAATAAGAATACTTTTATTGATAAACAATTAAATATATTTATCAAAAGGTACCGGCTTGTGTCTCACCAAGCAGTTTATACTTGTGCAAATCTTTGATTAAATTATCCAACTTCATCTTAAATATTCTAGATATAATATCCAAACTATCTTTTGCTTTAAGATCTTTCTCAAACAAACACCTGAAAATCTCAGGCCACTTTGGATTACAAGTAACTGTTATGAATAAAATCTGGATATCCAACTGCCTTGCAAATTGCCATAGCATCCATGTACTTTTGCATCATATATCTAGAACCACTAGTAAATGATGAAGGCACAACTATGCTTGACATTTAGAACAGACAAAAACAACATCCTCCATGATCAACATAATCTAGAAAATGAAGAAAAATTATAAAAAAAATTCAATAACATAAAAACAGACAGAACCTTGTACCTTTTGAAATTCCAAAAACCTTTTGAACATTAGGATCTGTCAATACATCATCACCCATATTTAAATCAAATTTAGGTATCTGACTTGTATAGAAATTTTGTTTTCCTTTTCTGAACTTATAACAAATACGATTATGATTTGAACATTCACCTACAACAATAATATATATATGCATTAATATTTACATCTTCAATAGTATCTAAAAGCTTTATGTCAGCTTCATTTATATTTTTTTATATGTAATAAGTTATACATTTTAAGTAGAAACAACTTACCAACACAATTTAAAAGGCTTGAGCTTTCAAAAGTTCTACCAGAAGAACTATCCAAATTTAAGGGACTTTGATGTATATACCTTGATGAACTTTGTCTCGTTGAAGCTTTTAAAATTTAAAAACAATATATAAACAATAATGAGCAAAACATGAATAATGATCAAAGAAAAAGACTCCAAACTTCAATTATAACAACTTACCTTTTCTTTTGGTAGATGATTCACAGAAAGTACTACCAATAGTTGGAGTCACATTACCATTATGTTGAGTTACATTCATTGAGCAACTTTTGTTGTTGAAACTTGTAAACCAAAACATAATATGTAAGAATTAATAAAAGTACAACATTAATATTTAATACAACACAATTTTTATCCCAATGTACAACACAGACCGTTGGAAATATTTAACAATGCAATCTTCTCTAAAGGAGTGGATGTGGATCCAACATTAAAATGACGATTATATTTAACCTGCTGCAAAATGTCCTTCCTTTTCTTTCTTGCGTCTGTAGAATTTTGAGTCGGGGTTTGGCCAACATACAATTCATAGTGACTTGAAACTTGTTAACACAAAACATATGTCAGAATTAATTAAATGTATAATATAAATATGTAATAAACAACAATTTTGAATCGAATTTATAACACATACCGTTTGTAATATTAGACAGTGAGTTCTCTGTAAAGCAGAAGATGTCAATCCAGGATGAAAGACACTTTTATTTTTACGCTGTTGCAGAATGTGCTTCCTTATTTTTCTTGCTTCTGCGCCCTTCTTTTGTGTCGGACTTTGGCCAAAGTAAAATTTAGAGTTGTTTGAAACTGGTAAAGAAAATAAAAAAAAAGTAACAATTAAAAAAATTTCAATATGTGATACAACAAATTTTTGGTCTAATTATAAGACATACATATGAAAGTATTTGTCAACGGAGTACTCAGTAAAGGAGAGGATGTGCATCCACCATGAAGAGGACTTTATTTTTACGTTCTTGCAGAATATCTTTTCTTTTTTTCTTGCTTGTGAAGAGTTTTCATACAGAGTTTGCTCATCAAAGAACTGATACTGACTTGAATATTTGTTATGCAAATCCATAATTTGAACTGCTGCTGAAAAATTATGTAATTTAGATTATATATTTACTAACTTTTGACTGCAAAACAGAAATATAAATCACAAAGTATAAGTCTAATCGTAATACTTTGCAGCTTTCAGAAGAACACAAAACTCACATTAACATCTTATACTTGGATAAAGAGCGAAATTTGTATTTTAATTTTCTGCAAGTCAAATAATCATCTTTTAGGGATTGAAATGGAAAGTAAAGTAATAATAAAATATTATATCAACATATATTATTATATTAAATATTATATTATATTATTATTATATCAAACCTTATAAAGCACAACTTTTAAAGATGAAGGGTTGAAAATAAAATATTATTAAACTTCTTCTTAATTAAATATTCAATTTACAAAATAAAGTTTATTGAAATAAATATAAATGTATAATTAAGAGATGTCTATAGATTACTTTCCTCATTATACAAATAACACACGCACAGATTAAAAAGAACTCCTTCGATGGTTAAAATTCTTCAAACAACAATCGAAAAAACGACAAACAGGTAACTTCTTTTAAATTATTGATCGATAACCATCAGCAGCAAAGTTTATTTATAGAATATGTTATTAGAGTTAGATTCAATGTTAACTAAATATCGTGTTCTCTGAATATAGCATTTACTTAAAAACGTAAAAAAGACTAATTTATAAGAATAACCTTTGAAGATGTCTTAATGTTTGCTAACTGTTGTTGAACATTTAGACTCATGATTGTTATTTGTATATATATATAAGTAAAAACAGAATGTGCTTTTATATTTCATTTGATTATTTTAAATATAATTGACAGGTTACAATCATGGAACTATCATTCACAAGGATGTTAAAGGAAGTTTATTCGTTTAAAGTGGTATGATTTTCAACTGATAAATTATTTTCAACTTTCAACTATGTCAAATATTTATAATAAAGAACATAAATTTTAAGAAAAACATATTATTTGTAGGAGATACCAACTGAGTTTGTAACACAATTCTGGGAGAACAATGCACGTCTACAGTAATAGAGATAAGGCTGAAAAATGGTAAAGCATGGACCTTATGGTGAGAAAAAGACCTAATGAAGTTGTCTTTACAGATAGTTGGATAAACATTGTCAGGGAACTAAAACTGATAAAATACACTCAATTGCTTTTTACACCAATTGATGCAAAAACCTTTGAACTTTCATACTTTGAGTATAAAGTAATGGAAAAGTAATTTTATAACATCAACATGCACCATGAGTTGGGAGTAATGGTAAGTAAAACGAAAATATATTTAAATGTATTATTAGATCATAAAGAAAAATTATACTGTGAAATGTTATGATAATTTACTTAACATCTATATTTTTATCACGCAGTAGCAACAGAGTTTATTGAAAATAACTATTAAGGGAAATGCATTCCAGCTGACATTAAAATTAACGCAAGTGGATTGACGTTCAATGTCAAATTGGATAAAATGTATAAATCTTATATTTTGAAGTAAGGATGGACTGATCTTTTAGAATGATTTGACTTGTAGTTAGGTGATCTGTTTATATTTAAAATTATTAACGATGAAACATGGCAACTAACAGTTTATAGAAATGAAACTCAAGTGAAGATTGAGTATTCTCCAAAACATGAACAGGTACTTATCCTATTTAAAATGTTGACTACTTAATTATTTTTACAAATTGTAAACTAATATTATGTAACAACTGCAGCAGGAAATGAACCAATGCAGTAAAAGACAAGCAACAGATAGTGCTGAGTCAAGTTTGAAAGAACCCAAACAGCCAAAGAAAGAAAAGTGTGGCCCATAATGGTTCTCTCAGTTCTCAAATAGGGGTTGGTTCTCTTAGGATCCCTACCCTATGTATATATATAAATACATGGAAATTCCTGTATACTATACAAACAAAAACATTCAATCAAGACCAAACTGTTCAAACAAGTAAGGACTCAATTATGGTTTTAAGACATCAAGCGCATTCCGCTTATCAAATAAGACTTAAACCACAACTATGAATCAGAGCAGACGTACCATATAACTATCTTAGCTCAAGTTATAATGTCAAGTAGCCGTCATACACAACTAATAAATATGTATAAACATATAGTAATTGTTTAAACCTATTCAAGTATAAATCAAGGCAAATCCCGATTTAACAAGCAAGGTTCCACGTACACTTTCAAGACATGCATATTAGCCCAAAATGTTTTAAAACAGTAAAAAGGGCACATGATTTCACCTTCGCGATACGTTCCCGTCACAAAGTTAGATGAGCCTAGAGTGGTGAAATCGATCAAGGACCTGGTATCGTGAGAATAACGTTACGAAATTCCTTGTGTTCGTGATAGTTATTCCTATTAAAACTCCTAGTGATGTTCTTATAGGGTCAATTTTAGGATAAAACCATCCTGTACAAGTCACCACACTTTATGATCATTATTTCAAAAGTCCACAGCCTTATTAATCTGTCTATGATCTTATCGGGTATACTCTAGTAGTACCCTTTGTTATGGCGATTATTGGTTTGCTTTTAAAGACATAAGCAACCATAATTTTTTTTATGAAAAATCAATTGATATGCAATTGCTACTCAATCATCAACACACCAACGATGCATATTTGTTTCCTTCATGCACATCCCTTGATGGCCATTCATTACTAAAACACTTGGATTCAAAATTATATAATCTGAAGTCCATAATAGAGCATGCCACAACTTATAAGGCCACACATGAGGACCATGATTGTGGCGAGGATGGTTTCAAGGCAAAAACGTTAAGTGTCGTTTTTAGCTTATTTCAAGTGTACGATTTGCTATATGTATTATTATTATTTTTTTCACCCTGTTCCAACCGAACATCACTAAGGCTGGTCATGGAAAGCTTTCGCCTCACAGTCTCGGTCTAAACCGAAAAGGTTAGAGAGTAATATCTGGTGCGATATTATGGGATCTAAACCGAACACTCTGGATATACCGAGGTGAGCGCCAACAACTCCACAGAATCAAACACAACTTATCGATAACCCAAGCATTAACACAATATTACGGGTTTGACGACACTCGTGATCGAACGCAAAGAACTAACCCGGTTTAAAGAATGATGAGAGTCACTCGATATCGTCGAGAAACCCAAAAACTCACCACGGTTTAGATCCTGCGATTAATCAAGAAGATACACCAATCCGTGAGCCTCCGTGTTGGAACCGTTCAAACTCCTATAAAATCCTAAATATGTTGTAGCAACTTGCGGCAACGTCGGTTTATAGTTTGGAAAGTTGCTTTGTTCTTCAGATTGTAGTCAAGGAAGGAGAAAAAAAAGATTGGCGGTAGTTTTTTTTGTTGTTGACAATGGTTAGAGGATGTTATGGTCTCTTTGTTTTGGTGGACAAGGGAACAACACAAGAAAATGGTTTGAGTTCTTGTTGGCTGAATTTACAAAGGGAAAATCACGAAAATAGCCATTGATCAAATGGCTTTTACCAAAATAGCCACCTCCTAGATCTTGGGAGGTGCTTCCAGGTTCTGAGACCTCTCCAAGAAGCTTCCCATAAGAAACCAATAAAGAGGTGACACATGTTTAAAATATAATAAAAAAATAATCACACTTCCACCTTCATTTTTAAAACGGCCATAACTTTTTTTATACGACGTTATTTTTTAAAAAAAATTACACCATAAAAACAAGTTTTTCATCCTCTTTCATTTCCATACCATATTGCTATACTTTAAAAAAAAAAATTTGCTGGGTTGATAGTACTTGCGTCTAAATGTTTAAAACACTTGCGTTTAAACTCAAGTGTTAGATAACAATTAGCGTTGTTCTGGTTCAGATATGTTTAAACGCAAGTGTTTAAACATTTAGACGCAAGTACTATCAACCCAGCAAATTTTTTTATAAAGTACAGATATTAATACTAGACTTGTTCTGGTTCAGACATGTTTAAACGCAAGTAATAATATCAAGTGTTTACATTTAGACGCAAGTACTATCAACCCAGCAAATTTTTTTTTTAAAGTATAGCAATATGGTATGGAAATGAAAGAGGATGAAAAGCTTGTTTTTATGGTGTAATTGTTTTTTGAAAAATAATGTCGTATAAAAAAGTTATGGCCGTTTTAAAAATAGAGGTGGAAGTGTGATTATGGGAAGCCTCTTGGAGAGGTCTCGGAACCTCTGAGCCGCCTCCCAAGATGATGGAGGATTTTTGGGACACGTGGCCACGTGTTAGTGGCTCTTTTTCTCAAAGGTCATGGGAATCGGTTAAGGTGCCTCGGGAAAGGGGAACTGTCTCACAGAGACGGTTCGTTGGCTATTTTCGTAAAACAGGGGCAGTCAACGGCTATTTTCGTGATTTTCCCATGTACAAAAGAGAATAATATGATTGTTATTATTAGGGTTGAGGGTGGTAGTTTTTTAAAATTGGTGATGACACCAATTTTTGCTATACGCCCCTCATCCTTCAGCCATTGTATCTTATTCCCAAAGCTACTCAAATGGTTTTTTGGAAAAATGCTAAAGAGCCCCTTGACAAAACCAAAATAAGGATTTTAAGGTAAACACAACTCTACTAAGCAAAGCTTAGAGATTGGGAATTTACGGCGTTACAACAACTGTTAAATAACAGATGTTATTTAAAATATATATATGTCTAACAGAAGTTGATCAAAAGCTCTGTACATAAAATTTATGTAACTGTTATTTATTTTACTAATTAAAAAATAAAAAAAAATTAACGATAATTAAATAAAAAAAAATAGAATCATAATATGTCAACAAAATTGAAAAGACATGTCTTGAAAAAAAGACCCCAAAACAATAAGTACAATTCAATATTTTAATGGTAGAAGTAATAATGACAAATTCTGTTAAGACTACTCTTGAGTTACAGTTTACTCCTTATAGAAACCAATATTGAACACTATTTCCCAGATTCTTAATTTTTAAACGTTGAAAGCTCTCTAACAGCCCAATGTCCTTTCACACAACATCTGTTAAATAACAGTTGTTATTTAAAATATTTCTCTAACATATATTGCTTAAAAACTATTTCTTTTCAATTTATATAACTTCTTATTTATTTTAGTAAATAAAAAATTAATAAATTAACGATGGATTAAATAAGAAAAACTAATTATAACATGACATTAAATGTGAAAAGTCATGTGTTGAAAAACCACCCCAAATCATATCTTTATTTATTTCAATATATAATACCTTAAATATATATCTTCTAACACTAACATCAATATTATTTCCATCAACATCACATTAACTTCAAAATCCACTCCCATATTCCCCTATAAAATTGCTATAAAACGAATAATAATATAACACATCTAGGGCACATATCTTTTCACACAACTGTTGAAAAAATGTATGTACATCAAATTTATGTAACTATTATTTATTTTACTAAATAAAAAATTAATAACTTAACGATAAATTAAATAAAAAAAATAGAATCATAATATGTCATCAAAATTGAAAAGACATGCCTTGAAAAACGACCCTAAATCAATAAGAGAAATTTAATATTTTAATCTGAGAAGTAAAAAGTACTTAATGAACAATTTCTAACAATACTACACAACAATTACTGTTTAGCCCTTATAAAAACCAATATGGAAACTATTTTACACCATTGTCAAATTTCCAAACGTTGAAAGGTCTCTAATAGTCCAATGTCTATTTACACAACAACTGTTAAATAATACATATTATTTAAAATATTTCTCTAATAGATACTACTTAAAAACTATCTATTTTCAATTTATATAACTTCTTATTTATTTTCCTAAATAAAAAATAAATTAACGATGGATTAAATAAGTAAAACTATAATCATAACATGTCATTAAATTTGAAAAGACACGTGTTGAAAAACCGCCCCAAAGCGTCTGTATTTATTTAAATAAATAATAATTTAAATATCTATCTTCTAAAAACTGACAGCGATTTGATTACCATCAACATCAATTTAACTTCCAAACCCACTCCCCCATTACCCAACAAAACTCCTATAAAATGAAGAATAGTGTAACACATCTAGGGACATATCTTTTCTTTTTCGTAATTGTTTTTCCCAAAACTATCAATCCCAAAACTAAAGACCAAAAAATGGCAGAAAATAGAGTTTCCATATGGTGGTGTGAGAAAAAGAAGTTCTTGCTGATGTTCACTGACAACAAAAAAAATTTTACTATTCTCCGGAAGGAATAATTGCTGACTGTAGTAAACAAATTCTAAAAAAAATGTTGAAACTTGGTACCCATACGAGTTGGGAAAACGAAAAATCACGAAAGCTAGTTAGAAAACTTAAGAGGATGTTCAAAAATTGTGAACTTCGTGATGTGATTTCTTGGGAGTTTCTATAAGATAATTTTGAACTGAAGATTAAGTTTGATGATGGCCGCACAGGATACTTCACACCTCAAAACATCTGTTTCTCAGATGATGTGGATTTTCTAAAGAAATTATCCGAAAAAACACTGTTGAACCTAACTACAACAGAGTTTGGTGACAATCTCGAAAAGATGGTGAAGGCTCAAGTAGACCTGTGGGACGTAAGAGACCCCAAGCAAATGAAGATGAAGAACCACATGGTGCAGACTCATCTGAAGATGATGACGAGACGGAGGTAGCGGACATGACGGTTGAAACAGAGGATGATACAGACTTTACAGTTTAATCTTTTTGATGGGGCATGGTTAGTGATTTAGAATTTTAATTTTATGTTGGTTTCTGTGTTTTTTTATCTCTTGACTTTAATTAACAATGGTTGTAATTTAATCCTCTGCTTTAATGGACAACTTTTGGTTAATCATAGTATGATAAGCGTTTTTTGTTTAAGACATAAGTAAAATCAATAATATTTTTTATTGTGACAATTGTTTGTTGATCTATATTTTTCTAAAAATACCAACAATGAAATGTGAAAAAACATACATCTACTGAATTCAATATGATCTTAGCATTAAAATATAATATTGTAGAAACTCCTTAATTACAAAATGTGTTATGCACTACCTGTAAAAAGATCTATAAAACTCCAAAGTCTGATTCAAAAACAAATGTCAAAAGGCCTGATTTGTTTTTTACAACTGTTAATATCTTCAAAGGTTTTTTCTCATCAAACAGGTTGAAATTATAACAGACAGTTTTCAACATGGTCTATTGCTATAAATTCTGCTAAATTTATATTCTACAACAGATGTGCGATAACAGATATTACAATACGTGAAAATGAAACCAAGTTTGCAAAAAACAGATATTATAGATTCTGTATTCCAACTGTTCACAATAGATATATGTTACAATATAACTCATTACAACACTATCCTAAATTTTAAACTTCTGCTATCTTAAAATAATATTTGAATGCTAATTAAATGTAACAAACATATGTTACAAAATACTTTGAAACCACTGCTATCATACAACTTTCTTGCTACAATAGCTTTTGATAACAGATGATACAACAAATGAAAAAAGACAGAACATCAAACAATACTATAACAGTTGTTAATAAAAAATATTCAAAAACTCTTTCATGATTTCTTCAAAATAGAAACTTGAATCTTACGTAACTGAAAATAAAAATACACAAAACATAAGGAGCAAAGACATAAAATGTAAATTTATTAAAAATCAAAAGATTTTAAATTTATTAGGATAAAAGACAGAACATGTAAATTATTAAAATAAAGAGAATAATAGAATGATGAATCTGACGAAGAAGATGATGATGATGATGAAGAAGAAAATGATGATGCTAATGATGATGATAATGGTTCTGATGGTGATGGTGATGGGATGACAATGATGATGGTAAAGACAAAGATGCTGAAGGGTCAATTGATTCAGATGATGTAGATTATGATATAGAGAATTTTTCATATGAAAAGAGAAAGAAAGCAAAAGAAGATAAATCAGCAGATACCAGTGAAGGTGGATCTGGCAAAATGAAAGATGTTGACAAAGAAAGATTGAAAAGAATGTTGAAACGTGGATATGTCTCAGCAAGATTCACATCCAGGTTCAGGGATATCTTCATTAACGACAACATGAAGTATCACCTTGAATATCATGAACCTAAAACGGAGGATGGTGAGTCGCGATATCAAGAGAAATTCTTGAAGGCGTAACACAACAAGCTGGTATGTCTCTTAAAGATTTGATACAAAAGAAAGAGATACCGAACATACGAATTGTTAAGCCAAGCAAACATTCAGATGATACAAACGTGGACTTTGATGAAGTTGAAATTGAAGATATGTCACACGAAGAATATCCTAAATACTACAATATGAAGGATAATACTAGTGTCCCGTTTGTTGATGAACAACCTGAGAGATGCTAAGAAAGTGGCTGATGAGAATGGAAATAAAGTGATTGATTAAATTCTTTTTGAAAGAGAAAAACATGATGTGAATAAGAAGTCGAACGCGTTGATGAACTATCTAAGAAGATTGCGTGAAGAGTTAGATAATAGACCATTGCCACCAATACAGGAGACTTCTGTCGCTATCATAATCAGATGTTTTGAGGTAGAGCGATATGCTGGAAGTTCTTTCCTCAGCTTAGATGCGTCGGTATCAAGTGGGAACAAAGAATTCTATACTTTAGTCACTTTCATGACATAAAGACTCTTCCTTACCAAGCCGTATGAGATGTTTGTCGACACAAGCTGGTTGGTGCAACTGGGTTGTTAGAATACATGGCTGATAAGATGACTCGAGAAAGTTTAACGAAATGGGATACATTCAAGCCACAATATCCACATCCTATTGTTCATAAGAAGATTAATCCAGCAAACAACTTACCATATGCTACTTTGAATTACAAACTGCCAGTCTGTATGGAGATAAATCCCTTGATGCCTATGGAACAAGATCTCAGCAAGAACTTTGCGTTCTAGTATTATGATTGGGGAGCTTGTGAAGCGGTTATTGTGATGGATAATGAAGGTAAGTCAAAGTTATGCAGAAAGTTGAGAATCTTTGATCCGATGTGGCTTATCAACTGCTCAAGAAACGACATTGAAATGTTGTACTTCAATCCGATTCACTTTGATGCATTAGATATCGAGCAGGCTTGGAAGTTTCAGGCTGTTGTCAAGTTTTGTTTTGCTTTTGAAGTGCATTCAAATTGTGATTACAAGCGATTGCTGGGTAAATACGCTTTGGGGTTGAGGAAGCCGATTCAAGTTAAAGAAGCTGGAAAGACGTTGAAGGCTAAATAGAAGCTTAAGTTTGTGGAAAGTGAGAACAAGAATAGATGAAGCACCCGAGCTACAAACAAGGGGGAGTCTGTAGATGCATATTTCATATATGTGTCTTTAGCTTTGGCGTCGTCCAGATGATAATACAACTAGTTTAAGTTTATGTTTATGTTTTGCATCTAAGATTTTGGTTCTGGAAAACGACCGCGGTAACCAACTTAGAAAGTTTTGATTCGGACAAACGATGGGATGAATGGACTGGTTCGACCTCACGATAGGTCGAATGAAGATTACCTATATATAGAAGTTAGTTTGTGACGGTTATTAAGTTTTTGATCATTTGTGTCGGTTCCATCATTGTCTATTCTCTATCCAGAGACTTCCAGAAACTTGTTTTATCATTAACGGAGTCTGTATTGATTATAAAAACGGTTAATGATTAATGAAAGATTTGAAAATGAAATCTTTCGTGTTTTGATCTGAATTTTCATCATTTTTCATGAGCATTAGGGTTTCCGCACCTAGTGTTTCAGTAGTCGTGTTGATTATGTATTGATTGTGTGACAAACCGATCTTACACCTTAGCGCGACGCAAGTCGCGCGCGTGATTAGACCCTAGTTTTACTTTAACTTCCACTCATTCCTGTTTGTTCTTTAACTATTAAACTTTCAATCTTTTTAATTTAATTGTTGTCTTAGGTTGGGGGAGGAGTAGAGGCTTACACAGATGCAGATATCGATGGCATTCGTAAAGAATGGTCATGTTAGGCCGCAACGTTCATTTTCAAGTGATCCATATTTTTTGGTCTAGACTAACGTAATGTATTGTGCACTAATTTTTTTGGGTAAAAAAAGCATGACACGCAAAATGAAAGTCATAAGCTTGTGTCATACAGGTGTGTAGTAAATACGTGTAAAAAAAGTGTCATAAATGCTTGTCATGAAATAGTGTCATTAATGCGTGTCAGTAAAGAGTATCATTAATAATGATACGCGCCTTCATATAAACACCCTCTCATGACGCGCAATGCCCGTTAAGAAATGTGTTTTTTCTAGTAGTTAAGTGTTTTACTATTAAGATTATGAGAATGTGAGCATTATTAAAGTAATAAATAACGTTCCAAAAACATCGATTAAAGGGATTTGTAACATTTTTTTTTTTTTTTTGAGTTAAAAATTCAGATCTAATAATAATAAAACATAATCGTGAAAAATTACATCAAGATAGCGGGCAGGCGGGCAACAAGTTGCGCCGCCACCTCTTTCTGGATGGCAAACCCTAGCCTACTAAAAACGAACCCCTGCCCCCCCGGAGTCGAGACACTGCTATGAATAACCTGTTGGACTCTGGACAGGAAACAAATGGCTTCCGGTGCCAAAGAGCCGAAGGTATCAAAAGCCAGGGGTACGAAAACGTGTTGGTTCTCCTCATAAGCTTTAGCATGCTTCTCAACCTTCTTCGCTTCTGCTTTCCGCACCGCTTGCCCTACTACAAAACCATTATCCCTCAAACCAACCAGGGGAGATACACCTGTTAGGTCGACACAAGCGTGTTCCCCCGGCCCACCCAAAGACAAGCAGGTCTGCTGGACGTAGCGTTGATCTCCCTTCTGCGGGTCCGAGAGGAAATTCACTGGAGCCTCTTTCTTGGCTGAGATCCCAGCCCTTCTTAAAATGTCCCAAAGAACGTCCCGACCCAGTCATGCCTATATTTGAAACCAGGCAGCTCCTTACAGTGGACCGCGTGTTCCCCGTATTTGTCCAAGCATGCCTTACGGCAAATCGGACATACTTCATCTTCGTGGTACATGGGGATCACCAAACGATATTTAAGAATTGCCCTATATTCAACCCTAGACATGGTTTGGCCCAAACCTTCGATTGGGATAACATTCAGGAAATCTTGGGCATGGGGGCTTTGCAAGCATTCAATCACAGCCTTTTGGCGGGGGGACAGATCAAAAGTTTCACCCAGGCTCTGTGCGATTTTCCCAAAAAGGGCATTCGCCAAAGTTTTCTGAGGCTTTGGGGGGGGCGGTGTCCTTGTTAGAAAAACCGCCAATATCAAAACCTGGGAGATAGTCATTTATCCTTTCGAGGGCCTGTACGTAGTCCAAGTCCATGTCGGCAACCCCGCTATTCCTTAAGATGTGGTCTTGGAGATTCCAAGACTGAGCTCGCGATGCCACAAAAGCGTGCACCCCAACATCCTTTGCTGAGAGGAGCCCTAATCCTCCCAAACGCATCGGCAAGGATGCCAGTCGCCACTGTAGGTCACCAAAGAACGGACCCCCACATACCACTATGTCTTCGATGGCTCCCCGCAGACCCTTGTCAAAGCATGATATCGCTTCATCCATCATGGCGGGTTGGCAGGTCCGCAAACCAAAAAGCAACTTAGCGACCCCCATACAAGATCTGAGCAAGAGGAGCTCACTCTGGGGATAAATATTATTTGTAACATGTCCTTATATAAATATTATTTCGAAATCTCAATACTTTTAGCCCATAATTCAACTGGACCATAGATATCATGGGCAAGTATCCTTAACGTAAAGACAATCACAATATATCTCTGGAATAGAAGAATTAGCTCTGCATATGCCAGAGCCACCGGGTGTTTTTCACGACATTGCGTTTTACATTCTTCTATTTCACAACCACCTGTGTATATCACCTCGTTGCACATTGCCATTGAATTTCCAACTATACAAAACAAATAAAATCAAACATATATATAAATATATGAAACAATTATGTGGATAGTTAATCAATATCGATTAAGATGCAATTATAATTCGTAATTAACGAGAAAGTATTGTTGAAGGATCAAAAGAGAAAATATTTTTTTTTTGTTGTTGATATTTCTTTATCTTTAATCTAGAATAATTTCTAAATTTGAGAAAAGTATTGTATATTATAAAAAGTGATGTTTGTAATGTGACAATAATATTATCATTGTAATGCATTTAACTTTACCATAATACATCAACCAATGTTTGTAATTGCTTTCAGCTACATAATGTCCTTGCCACACTTCACTCTCTAATACTGTCTAACAATCTAACCCATTACAATGATGTCGTATTCATTGTTGAAAACTTAGGTATTTAAACGGATGCAAACATCCCTCATAACTTTTGCATAAAAATGATTTTTTTGTGTCTAAATTTAAATTAGTACACCCACATTAACGTGTAAAAAGATACTTCAATAACAGTAACAGAAGAACTTATTAACAAACCTGTAATTGCTACAATGAGTAGCACCAAGAAAAAGCATGTAGACTTAGCCATGTTTATGTTCAAACACTGAGAAGAGTTTTTAAAATGACTTTGTTATTGGTCTTGTTCGATTAGTTTAAATAGGCATATTTCCTTAGTTTAAGTTACTTTAACTGCAATCTTTTTATTGAATAATTTAATGTAAATGAAACCTTTTAATATGATATTAATATTATATTAATGTATCAAGCTATCAGTTATAGATATTTAATAAATATTATATTTGACATTCAAAACTTTTACATATTTGATCAATATTCTTACATTTATTGGAGCAAACTTTATAACTGATAATGTAACAATTATGGGCTTACAAATCTAATGTAATGTTTTATTTCATAGACAAGTATATAGTTTTATAATATAAACTCAAAAACTTTATGGAAAATAAAACAAAAATATAATAAACTTTTGTAAAATTTTATATGAAAGGATTGATAAACAAACAAAAACGAGTATCGCGTTGTAAATTCGCGGCGACAACGCCAACTTAGTCAAGTTTTTTTAATAGTTATTAACATTCTAAACCCATCAGATATTTTATAATTATGTGCTTTCATTTTCGAAGTTTGGAAGTTATATTTTTGACTTGTGCTTAACTAGATTGTGAACCCGCACATCGCTGCGGATTATGCGGTTTTAAATCAGTAATTTAACATGATCAAAATTGAAGAGTGTTTTTGGAGCTTGAATGACAAAATTTTTGAAAATGGGTAGGTCGCTACTTCAAGTAGCGACCTTCAATAATTGATTTTCAAGATTGCAAGTCCAAATAGCGACCTTCTATCAAGATCGTTGGTCCAAGGCACGAGCTCCCCCTAGGTCACTAGTCCAATCGGTGAACTTCAGTGTTTTGTTTGTTTTTTTTTTCACGTGAAGGAGCTACATGTAGCTTTCTCTTTTTTTTTTTTTTTTGAATATCAGTGTTCTGTTTTTTTTTTCAATAATTGATTTCCAACTGTGTACCACCCACGGAAGGTTCACTTCAACCGGGGAGGCCACCACGCAATAGAGGGCCACCTAACTTTTATATGTATCAGTATTAGTAATATGTTTTATTAATGTTCGTTAATGAAAATGTATGTTTTGTTAATATGTTTTATTAATATTCCCATAACTGATGTGTGCAAATATGTTTTTTAGTATTTCGGGACACATTTCGTAGTTGGTAATGCATCCACCCAACATAGACATTTATGACATGCCAGGTATATCACCTAAGCTCTAATAACGTGTACCATCGGTGCCCGTCACGCCTGTTCAATTATATTAAAAAAAGAAAGTAAAAACTGCTAGCTATAAATACCCCATTCAGCTCGTAGGAACAACCTCATCCTCAACGTTACTCAACCTCTCTTTTTCTTATTACTCAACCTTCTCATCTTCTTTGGTCTAAGGATGGAAGACAATAGGGACGAATTTTACTGTTCTCAACCCGCTCCTAAAATGGCAAGATTTTCGGAGGACCAACTTTGTAGGTGTCTTCGTAGGCCCTTAATAGCAACCTTGGTTGGTTCGTCTTCAAACACTCCATAAACTAATCCACCAGAAAACTAGCAACCATCTAATGGAGCAGAGAACCAGCAGGATAAAAACAATTTTCCAGTTGCTAAAGAAGAGTCAAAAAATTGGTCCACTGATGTTGTGGAGTTTTATACCAAGTTGGGTTAGCCAACGGGGATGCCACATTTTGCTATATTCGCTTTATTTCAAATAAAGTAGACTGAAATTTCTAGGGTACCCTCCTAGGGTGCAACTCCAAATCATCAACAGTAATTTTACATTGATTTATCTTAAAGAACAACCCACTTCTTACATTACATAACTCATCAACTAACTTTATGCATTATTATGTTTGTAGCACGTTGAAGCTTGGGCGGTAAGACCTATGCTTCTTAGACAAGCAAAGCTTTAAAAAAGTCCTAGTTCACGACTACGCTAGAAAGTCTTACCCCCTGCCTTCTATGATGAAATGAAAGTGAAAGATTCTTTACCTGCCCTCCATATGGAAGGGAGAATGGACCTGTACCCTCCATTTTCGGAGGTTGACTATGTTTATCTCCCTTTATCAATAGGGGTGGGAGACTGGATTCTTATCTGAATTGTTACGCGAACCATGGTCATTACACAATACTGGACTGATAAGAGATGGAGAAATGAACAGAGGCATGAAGTTACTCACTATATGGAGATGGTAACCCTTTTTTTCGAATGGTTTCTTGATCGTATTCGTTACTGGCAAATTCCAAGCATTTCCAAAAATGTGGCATTTCTGTTGGTTTGGTTGAATTAGATGTGCCCCAAGACAACGGTAACGTTGCCAATGCTGGTGTCCTATTTTGTATGATGATGGAGAATCTTGTGAAAAGCAAATCAGTGAGGTTAGATATCAACGTGGATGAGGCTTGTGTCAATTATTGACGCCACATGACTGAAGAGCTATACAAATGACGTTGTCTCGCAAGTGCCCGGCATGTTAAATGATTATGGTCAATCCTTTTAGTCTTTCTGTTGTTACTTTTTTATTCTACTTAGTGGTTGGTTTGAATGTTTTGGTTGGTTTTTACATTAATAAAAAGCCTTTCATCATGTTTAACAATCTTATTCATAAAGTAAAAGACATAAATAACATAAGACAAAACAATACATAGATAAACAACGTGCTCCTACGCTACTGTTTCCCCAGAGACCAACGTGCTGCATAAAGTTCATCTGTCATCTCCCGTCGAAACAGTGCACAAGCCTCATCAACATCTCCTCCAATGTTAATTGGTTCACACGCAACTATATTTCTTAGTATGCTGGCAATACTCACTATTTGATACCATTGTTCTTTCTACGAATCTTCATCCGGAATGTTCCTAGTAAGAAATTTGATCCAAAAACGATTTGAATAAAGATTCAAATCTTATTAGAGTAGGGTAAACCCTAGCTTGGATCAGATCACCTCTAGAAAACAAGGTGAACCACACGGACTAGTAAAGTACAAGGTAATCTCAAGGGTTCGCATATCAACACTAACCAGGAACCAGTCTGACTGTTCAGCACATAACGGAATATAAACCTGCTAATGTTGAATAATACTTTAGATGTAATCCCATACATATAAAAAAAATTATGAATACATATGTTACCGTATCAATGCCCCAAAATGGAGGATAATGTTCTTGGATTCCAATGGCAAATGGTAACGCACCATGGTTTGCCGTATTAGATAAAAGGTCCAAGAACTGAGGGGCAGAATTGTCCAACGGTACATATGTTCCAAGTCTTTCTGTTTTGTGATCAACACCCATCGGAACCTCATTAACCAATTTACCCATCCCCACACATACTAAAACAGAACGAAGCATAAATATAATTTTAAATAAAGCTAACAAAAGAAGAGAAAACAATAAGTTCATTTGCTTACCATGGGCCACAGGTAACCTTCGTTTTCATGCACCATCAGCATTCCTAAAAAATCATGACCGAGTTGTTTCCTACCAATGATCCAACAATAACAGTACGGAGCGTTACCGTTACTATAATACTCCACCGCAGTTTGACACACACCATTTTTTGGACTCTATGGTTCGTAGTGTATACCAATGTGTTTTTTTTTTCATCTTTTCTTGAGGGTTTTAGGAACATAACCAAACTCAGGATATAATTGTTGAAGATTCTCCATTTTATGGTTATTACTAGGGGACTCCATTATCTGGTAGCCTCTTGGTGTGCATTCCCTGGTATGTGTCCTCAATATTTATAGACAAATAACAGTACGGCCCACTTTGTTTTTTAGTGACAACAAATACTTACACCATCACGTGATGTCTGAATTATTGTTGTTATTATTATTTTTGTTATTCCAATTATTAATGGTTAGCTATTCGATTTTAAATCTATACTACGTCTTGAAAATGGCCCCGGGTGTCACACCCCGACATTCACAGTGGAAGACTTGCTATGCGGTAACGGAAGTTGTTACCATATAAATATTTAGCAATTGCACAATAAACACATAGTGGACATTTTACTTCAAATCCTCTAGTCAAACAAGTTTAGTTTTCCCATAAGTAATAAAAGTAAAAACATTGTTCAACCAAGATTTAAGTTTTAAAATGAAATACATAGTTCAAAAAAGTGGGCCAAGTTCTAAGAGTTAGGTCCCAAAAATATATCCAATATGCAGTGCATGCCAAATCTTGTTTTCAAAACCTCATGCATCAAGTACCTACCTGAAAAACATGCTTAAAAATATCAACATAAAGTTAGTGAGTTCTCAGGTTTTTAAGGCAAATCCAAATATTTCCATGTTCAAAAACGTATGATCGAGTATGACTAAACAGAGAACCAAGTGGACCCGCGAGGTCCTACAAGCGTGATCACAATCTAAAGCCCTTAATCAAACCAAGACATTTCTTCCCGTTTGCGCAACTATGTACATGCCACTTGTGTCTCTCGGCGTCTTTAATGAAGTATATTCTTCCCATAAGACCAGTCCAATCCAAATAGTCAGGTAGGGGGCGTCAAACCCAATAGATCTATCAACATAATTCAAGGAAGAGTCCACCCAGTTGAATACTTACGTCGTGGATCTACCAAAGGCCATCATATGTTCTATATAGTTCTAGTCTACCCATCATACAAGCATGTTAATCCCCCATTATAAAACGTTAAAAACATTTAAAAGAAAAGGGGCCGTGAAACTCACCTCGTAGAGTAGTACTTTAGCAAATATTTAGTCCAAATAACCATAAGTCGTTCCTAACAATACCCTAAACACGAAGGGCTATTTTATCAAACGAAATACAAGTCTTTCCCAAGTTATTCACCGAATTTTCAAGAAAAAGAAAAAGGTTTACGTTTTTCTCAAAAACACGTTACCCAAAGGACCCGTTGGTGACCATGACGAATGGTAAAGTTTTAAGACCCTGAAAATATTTGTCGCGTCCAAATACATTGACCCCAAGGTTTTGGTTATATGTCCATACACATAATAGTCCTTCCAAATAGTGTTCACACATAAGCTAGTAAAACCTATCACACTTTCAAGGACAATTCCCATCATAGAACACACAAGTTTCACATAGTCATATTATTCACACATAATATACTAATCGTGACCTTTAAGACTTAGTTTCCATAAACAACTGTTTTTCACAAAATGCTACATTTTTCATAGAAACCATTCTTTCTAAAAAGATGCCTATCTTTATGGAAATCATATGAGCTTATAAAATAACAAGTGTTAAGTCATTTTTGGCTTTAAATAATCTATTTAAACCAAAATACACGTTCAACACCTTAACATCCTTATTTCGCCGCATACGCGAATCTATCCGTTTCCCTATAAACAACTATCTTTATCTAAACAAATTACACAAATTTGATCCTCATAATCATATTGACCATCATATATCACCTATGTGATCAAGTTAAAACACACTTCAACTAATAATACATAGTCAAACCGCTTCGTCAATTACCGCCTAGTAATGCGATTTCTAGCAATTTAGGCGCAATCTAAGCAACATACATCACATATGAATTCTTGAACATCCTCGAAACTTAATATTCACACTAGGACCTGTAAAAAACACACAAAACATTGCCAAATTTGTTGTTCTAAATTGGTTTTGTAATACGACCGATTCGCGCCTTAAAACTCACATTTTAGCGACTTTTAACGCATAGTTTTATATTGTAAAGCTCCATTACCATGGTAAACCTATTATACATCCAAAATGATGATATTTGTGCACATTTTCACACCAAATATGTAGGAACACCATTCACAAAATAAAAGAAATACTAATATTATTAAGGAATTTCGGATTACAATACACAAATGAAAAGTAAACATAATACAATGACTGAAATTAAAATTACAAGAAGAATGAAAATACGAAACAAGCACAAGGAAAACTCGAGGTGACTGAGGCACATGTAAAACACGCTTCCCTTAAAACAGATTTCGGGCCACCCAGGTGAACCCGTCTGTTTCCCAGGGTACAACAGCCTAAGTAGATTGCACTGCCGGAGTGAACCTAGCACCTGAAATAGTACCTGAAACAAGAGTGCGGAGGGCAGCAAAGTTAGGAAAATTATCTGACAGAAGGTGGTGGTTCGTGAACATGAATTCTGAGAATTTTCTGTGTGTTCAACCAGAGCACATAACTCTGTATATGAAGACAAGAGACGAGGCCAACTGAAGAGTCTCATTGATGACGAAAATCAATGAGGCATTAAGTCTAGAATTAATCCAGCACTTAATCTCTACTTAATTACTTTGACAGGTTGGAACGTGAAAGGACATGACCACACCAGTTGGTTAATCTAAGCCATAGGCTCGAGCCATACCAGTCCAAGACCAGTCCAAGCTTAGTTAAAAACAATTTTTCCTATGTAAGTTGGGAAAATATATCATTTTATGTGAAAATTAAGCTTATTACAAAAACCAAAGTCTGGAAGCGTTTTATTAGAAATAACTAAACTTGTATATTTTGGGATATGTTTTGAATATAAAATTATATATATTAAAACCCTAAAATATAAGTTACCGTATTTTTTTATGAAACGACAAGTTTTGTTGACTTCGTAAGTAAACGTACATGTGTAGGCTTACAAGAAAAATTGATGTTTATCATGATGTATACATGTATATGATCAAAGTGCTAAGTGTTAAGCATGCTTATGAGATGATATATGTGTATATATACGTATGTGCATGCGTAACAGTAATCGTATTAACAAATGGTTTTGTTGATAAGAGAAAAAATATCGATATACTATTTTCCCAAAATGACAAAGTTAAAGATTTATATTTTTGTTGGTTACAAATATATTAGCTTTGTCGAGTCATTTCATGCTAAATATTGAAGGTGGTTCCACAGGGTGACCATACACTACAAATGTATACTTAACAAACTTCGTAGGCATGTGATTATGATGGTGTTAAAACCATGTTCTGGATGGGATCCCGGTGTTTATGTTATTATATATTTAGTAACAATATATATAATAACTATGACACCCAGCATTGTCAGGTTCTTACTTTCACTAAACTCTAGTTAACTTTATTTACATCTACAGCATGTTACTTAACTAGGGTTAGCTATATGAGTCACACGTTGCACAGTTATAGGTTAATAATTGCATGAAGTGATAATTC
Source organism: Ambrosia x helenae (assembly GCA_030844895.1). Classification (NCBI taxonomy): domain Eukaryota; kingdom Viridiplantae; phylum Streptophyta; class Magnoliopsida; order Asterales; family Asteraceae; genus Ambrosia; species Ambrosia x helenae. The sequence continues at coordinate 28,977 of JAUTDX010002745.1, read as the reverse complement.
GGGGAATTACCAAACTACATACACCAGTATCGAACCCCGGACGTTGATGAATTGAGAAAATAGGTAATTGTGGATTAATATATTGATATTGATTGCAATTACGTGTTTCTGTGTATCTATGTGTAAATTGTATGTGATTAAGTGAATCTAAACAGAGAGTGTTATTAAAAACCGTAATCGATGAACCGTTAGGAGGGTTGGGGTCTAAATACATGGGGTTACGCTTGAGACGGTCCAAAATAGCAAAAACTTCGAAGAAAACGTGCAGTCACTAGACTGGGCCGCGTGAAACGGGCCTGGCCAAAGTGAACGGACGTTCACCTTGGCCAAACGGCCGTTCGGTGTGTCTAGCTCCCCAAACCGACTTTAAACTCTTATTTAAGCAATCTTAAGCCACATGTACCTCATAACCTTAACCCTAATCTTCCCTAACAACCCTCATACAAAAAATACATCACCTAACACCTGCTAAAGCTCAAGAACATCATTCGAGAGGCGTAGAAGGTCTTCGGTTGGTGATCTTGAAGTGCTTTCGGTATAACATTCAATCTCTTGTGTTTTAATCTTCTTTAATATGTTTTTAAACATCATAACAAAGTTTGTCTAGGTCTGAAACGTTTTCATAAAGATTAAACCGTGATGTTTATAAAGGTTTAATGGGTTAAACATGATATTATGTGATGTTTATTGTGTGTGTTGCATGATATTGCATGTTCTTGATGTTTTAGATTTCTAGGGTTTATGATTGATGATGTTTAACATGTATCTTGTAAGGTTTTGATCAAGTTATGTCTTATTGATGTTGTATGATGATTGTTGGGTGTTATTGAGTAATTATATGCGTAGATGATTGATTATCACTAGGGTTTATGCATGTTTAAAATCTGGACAGATTGTTTAGGCAGACTTGCAGAGTTTGTAATTGTAAGACCCAACTAGAATAAATAAGGTTTTGTACCATAAACACGTGATTTATGTTGTAAAAAATTTGGATTTACTTAAAACTTTTGAGAATTGAAAATGATCTCGCGTGATATTCAGAATAAAACAAACAAAGTTTATGACCTCATGTCGGTGCTTGTCAAGTGTTTACAACTTGATTTCTAACCGAATACATCATAACATTTAAACAAGATATTTGCGGAAGCGTTTTATGAGATTTGCGCGTTCGGTTCTTTAGAATAGCTTGATCCTCCATCCGGCTCCAAAATAGCTCATACCTAGGGTTGAACATGAAAAAACAACCCTTTAATCGGTTAGACAAATCATAAGTTTTTAAAACGGAATGAAAATCCAAGTCTGATAGATTTGCATATCGGTGTCTTCTTAAGCTTACATCAATAACTATGAACTATCAAAAGAATTAAGTCATGTCCCATCGGACATTCGGGGCCCATTCGTACTAACTTAGGCCCGTCTAAACATCACCTAAATCGTGGTTAGGTCCTATTTTGGTTTCCGATTCATTTTCGCGTGTTTTATTCAGCACGACTCTAATGACCCGTTAAGGACAAGTTTACTAGAATTTGAGCTTTTAACCCAATTACAATGTTTAATATGCATAAGTTTTGATCCTCTGGCGGGGCGGAGTTGTATTCATGCTAAAATGATTTATCCAAAAATAAGTAAAAATTAAGAGAGAAAATCTCTTAACAAGCCCCATCAAATAAGTGGAAGTCATAAACTATATATGCGACAAAAACAATCTTACCATCACTCCAACTTTCGCCCTGGTGGCTGGGTGGCTCGGGTATGTATCCAACTTTATGAAGGAGGGGATAAATTTGCTCGATTGAGGACATCACAAAATGCTTTTCCGATGATTTAGTTGGCCGTTCAGAAAAAAAAAAAAAAGTCATAAAATAAAATACAAAATATATAATCATAAAAAACAACTCTCTTTTGCATTAAATTTGTTTGTTGGTAATATCATCATGAGTCTTCCATGTGAGAGAGTGACACCCAGTCTCCAACAACATCCAAAACCTAACCCTTTCTCTCACTACTCTCTCTCCTCCATGGACCCAATCACTACCGATCCACCACCCCCGATGCCCACCGATCACTTCCCCAGCCCCTCTCTTCCGGCCACCACTCATCCACCCTACGCCGAGGTAACAATAATATTATTAATATTAATATCCTCTCCTTAATTTCACATTTAATATTATTCTTATTCATATTTTAATCTTTATATATTACATTTATGTTAATCAGATGATTACTGCTGCAATTACTGCTCTAAAAGATAAAGCCGGGTCAAGTAGACAAGCTATTTCTAAATTCATTGAGCAAAAGTTTACTAATTTACCCCCAACTCACTCCACCTTGTTGACTCATCATCTTAAAAGGTTGAAGAATTTAGGTCAACTTGTTATGGTCAAACATTCCTACATGTTGCCTACTGGATCTGGTCAATTACTTGACTTTACAGGTAGTGGCAATGTTAGTGAAGCAAATTTTGTTGATGGTAGTTTTAGTTTGGAGAATTCGGGTTCGGTTTCAGGATCGGTTTTGGGTTCGAAAAGGAAGCCGGGGCGTCCGCCGAAGCTTAAGCCGGTTCCGGGGTTGGGAGGAAATAATAATAAGGTGCAGAATGTGGAAGGGGGTAATAATGCTGATGTGGCGGCTTATCAGCCGCAGTTTGAATACCATGGTGGTAGTGGTGGTTATGGGTCGGGTTCGGGTTTTCAAGGGGGTGGTGGTAGTGCAAGGGGTTCGGAGCCGCTTTTTGCTTCACTTGGGTTGGGTAATGATGGTGCTGTGGTGGAACCGGTTTCGTCAGTTAAGAATGTGGACGCTACGCCGGTTGTGGTGAAACGGGGACGTGGTCGTCCGCCAAAGTCTGCTGGTGGTTCTAGTGGTCAATTGGTTGTTTCTGGTGGTAAGGCGGCTGGTTCGGGGGTTGGTGGTGGGGGTGGTGAAGTTCAGGGTGTCAAGGCACGGCCGGGGCGGCCGGGGAGGAAGGGGAATGCTGTAAGGGTGAAGAGGGGTAGGGGAAGGCCGAAGAGGGTTGGATTTGGGGCGGTGACTGTGCCATTGTCCGGAAATTTGTTGAGGCCAAGAGGAAGGCCGAAGAGGGTTGTTAGACAAAAGGTGACGGCGGTTAATGGTGGTGCTGGTGAGAGTGTGTTGGGTTCAAGAAGGCGTGGCCGACCTTCTCGTAAAATGAATGCTGATTCGATTGGAAAGTCGTTTGGCAGTCTCAGCAAGGTAATTAACGTTTTTGGAAAGTCTTCTTTTATGCATTTTATTGTGAACTTGAGTTCTCATAGGTTTGATTAAATTTTCTGTCTATTTTTGTTAACATGCCATGATTAGTGATCGGATATAGGAGTATGGGGCTTTTTCCAATGTCTAGTATCAAAGTTTTCTCCATAAAGAACACTTTTCAATAGATTTTCTATACTAAAACGAAAGATCTATTGAAAAGTCAATGTGGTTTACATGTTATATATTTCATATTTGTAATGCTATGTATTGCATTTAAAATTTGTGTATTTAATCTGTCATCTTCCTGCAGAGTCCCCTTATTATGTATGCTAAGAGTAATGGTAGATGTAAGTTTTAGTGTTTTAATCTTGATCTATTAACCTGAAACAATTTGTCTAAAGTTTATTAGGTTTTATAGACAGACTGTCAAATTTAATACATAATTTTAAATTCTGCTGTAGTTTTCAGTTTATTTTTTAATAAAAACGATTTAGAAGGTTTTGTGCATTAAAAACTCAATTTGGGTGACCTTTGACTAGTTTCATTAACCTTTTATATTTTTTATTCGTTTAACTTGACTTGATCCTTATGCAAGTAAATGGGTTGTAAATTTGTAATAGGTCACCCTGGTCTTTAGGAAACTTCTTTTTCAATGAAGAAATTATGCCAGTCATGACGGGCCGATATGGTTGCCTTCCACCATATCTTGTCCTACTCCTATAATTGGAGGTCAATTGCTGTTTGTACTGTATTATTTTTGAAATTGGGGGATACCTGAAATTAGATATTGCTAGTTTTACATGTAATATAGGCGTTAGTGCGTTACTTATCCCTTCCCTTCCTAATTTATATGAGTTTATATGAGGGAATTTCCCACAATTAATAGAGGATCGGAATTAGAATATGATTGAGATGCCATGTGTCACAGTTAAGGAATTTTCTTCATAGGCCCCAACATGGATTTTCACAGAAGTTATGGACTTGAATATTGTAAGAATTAAACTTTTAGCCATGAAATACTCGATTGGGAGTAGCCAAACATGTCACTATCTTGGTTTTAAATTGTCTGATGCGTTTGGTCCAAAAATTTAATGTGTGATGCACTACGCTCTTTATAACAAAATACTAAAAATTTATTTATAAACACTTATAGAAACATACTTAAATCAAAAAATTTAACGTACTAAGAAGATAAGAGTTATCCTTTTGGTTCAAATCATGCATACTAAATTTTTCTAGAACCACAAAAAATTTGTTTAGGAACCATAATGGTCTCCAAATCGAGTATACTAAGATATTGATTATTGGAAAAACCGAACCCATTTCATAAAATCTGGGAAAAAACATAACAGACAACGTTGCGATCAGAGCGCATCATACGACGGGCGCATTATGCGAAATGCACGCAATATTCTCGCATCACGTAAATGCAATGCATCAGCTGTTGCGATGCGCTTTCATCAGCGCAATGGGCACATCACGCATTATGCGCGCATTTTAAATCCATGGTCACTATGCCTTTATATGATTAGTCCAACATCTCATTGTCACCAAAAAAGAAAGTAAATTGGAAAACCATTAATCTAGTTATATCACCTTGGCTAAATTCACTACTTAACAAAAAGATACAATTTTGCATGTTATAAATCGCATGAAAACCCAGTCAGTTGTATGTTTAGTATTTAAAGGCAATGAATGAACTAATGATTACAAGTTTAAAAGGGCAAACTGTTGTTTGTAACCAGACAAATATGTTAATTGTTGTTGCAAGTAAATCAAGCACATTGTCATATTGTACCGGTAGGATAATTGGTTCTGTGAAAACACTCAACTTCTTAGGCGGGGTCTCATATCATTAATAACATGTAAATTAACTATATATTTTTCTTGCCTCAACAATAAACAGTTTAGTTAATCATGATGTTAATTTGATTGTTACTTGACTCCCTGAAATAAACTCTCATGTTGGAATACAAAAATGCGGCCTTCACAATTAACCACACTTGCGTGCTAGATTGCTAATAAATAAGCAAGTATGATAATATTCCATAAATGACTTATCCGTTATAGTTAATTACCATGTGGATGAGTTGCTCTTCGTAATTAACTAATAACCTTACATAATGTACATATATTTTCTACATATTTTATTATGTCATTAACTCTTATGAATTTGTAAGTCAGATTCTGTCATTAGAGAACATAATTGATTTTGGACTGCAGGGTGGACTTGGGACCGCAGTAATAGTGACAGACCCAGAGAAGCTTGTAGCTTATCAAGAATTGAAGAGCAAATATGTGCATCTTGTAAGTCGAAAACGGGTTCTTTACAGCTGTATTTGTTTATGTACATGTGGCAATTTTGACCCATTTACGTATGAATGGGTCAATTTAGGTTATGTTTTATATTTGGTGGGTTGCCGGGTTAAATAAGAAAATTTGGAAAAAACTTAGCTTAAATGGAAATGGGTCAGTTGGACCCAATGGGTTTCAGTCACTCAAATTTGTATTCCCATGTTGATAAAACCTCTTATTAAATCATTTTATCAAGAAATTCACATGACTAGTACATTTTTACAATTTTTGTAAGCAATTAAGCAGATATGACGTCCTAGTTATCAACAAAATCTTTTACTGTTTTGTACAAATAGTGCTTCTGCTGAACGCCTGAACCCAACTTGGCCTGACTTGTTGCCCCATACCAGAACAGATCTGGCCTAAATGGGTGGTTGTTTTGGTAGAAACATCTGCAAATGGACAGGTCAAGATAGGTTAGGTAACGGGTTGAATAGGGGTTAGATTTTGTGAGATGATTCGGGGGGTTGCTTGGTTTTAAATTGTGCGCGACGATCTGATGCAATTTGATCCCAAAAGCCAGTGCGTGATGCTCGAAGCACACGCATCACGTGTCGAGGCGTTCGTTACTAAAAAAGACTAAGAAAATATTTATAAGTAATATTTTAACTTGTTGACTTTTAAACAATAAAAGAGTTGAAGTAAGAAATAATACATAAGGAATGAGAAAGGTGGATGTTCTTTAACTGTATAGCGTTATCCAAGTACCCAACTACTTTTTTATCATATCTAGCCATATTTGTTCAGTTGATGGTCTAATTTGTTTAAATACTTAAACCCGGTGCTCAATCGATGGTCAGTTTTGTTTAGACCACATCATGTGATGCACGCATTATGCGCCTCAGATGCATGCATTTTAAAAACATGGGGGGTGGGGGTTAGCTTTTTAGGTTGACCTACCTGTTTTTTGTTGTTTTTTATTATTTGAATTTATAATAATTAATATATTAAATGTGGTTCGATTTTGAATACAACATTTCACAATGACTTAATTACCGGGTATGATATGGTGACTTTTAAATTGCTTGACCCTCTTTCCCTTTTAGCTGAGTTTTTCTTAATTTACTAGCAGCAAAATATAAACCAAATTGACCAAATTTTCACAAGGCTGCAATTTTGACCCATATACTTATGTCAATTTGGTTGTGTGTATCTCTAACAGACCAATGGGGTTAAGCCAAAGGATTTAACTAATAATAAAACGGGTCGAAAATCATCTACCCATTAGAATGCATACAAATTTAAAAACCTCCTAAATTACTTTAGGGGTTACTTTATTAAATAGTAACAAAGTTTTAGGATTGTTCTAATTAGGTTACTCACACAAAAAAATGTTTCAATCATGTCACTCAAGTTTACTTTATGTTTCATCATAGATATTTTACCTATATAGGTCATTCATCCTACATAGCATTTATTTTGTTTTTAGTTTAAATATGTTGACATGGCTTCTAAGTGCCAACATGGTTAGAAAATTGCAATTTCTTTTAAATGTTGTGAAAATTAAAAAAATGGGGAAAATTAAAAATTGCAAAAAGAAATTTTTAAATGGCAAAAAAAATAGTTTGTTAAAAAAAAAGATTATCACTTGGTGAATTTATAATCTATTAAATCGAAACAGAAAAAAAAACGAATTTAAAAACAATCAACTATTTTTTCGATGAATTTTGTTAAAAAAAACAATTTGGACAAAAGATTGCTTTCAAAACATATTCATTTACTGTTTGATTTTTTCTATAATATTACAGCAATTCTATCGATGGCCTTTATATTACTAACTTCTAATTAAAAGTTACAGTGTGTTAAAGCTTGTAGAAATTGCGTGTGGTAAGGCAAGGAATTACGATAGTTTGAATGTTTAATTTAATTTAATTTATTTCTATAATTATTTATTGAAACATGTTTTAAAAAAACCCTTAAATAAATGCCATATAGGATAGTTTACCTGTTATTTAGGTAAATTATATAGGATTAGAACGTGAAATAAACTTCAATGACTTCATTGGAACAAAGTTTTTTATAAGTGACCTGAGTGGAACACTCCTAAAAATCGATTACTATTCAGTGAAATAATCCCATTACTTTACTAAAAACACTTGGTCATTTTTGTAATAGTTTTAGCATAATTTTTATTCATTAAAGTTAAATAATTGGATAAAAGATGAAACCCATTTCTATGCACGCTAAAAAATTACATGTGGCTAGTATGATTGGTCATTTTTGTGAAGCTTTTGCAGTACTGACGAATGATTGGTGGATTTAGGCGACATTTTCGTCTATTTGTTTATGCGCATTTAATTTTTTTGCAGCAAACGAAAGTGAAGCAAGTGGCTAGTGTGGTGAAGTCATGCATAGATCCTGATTATGGGAACACTGCTTTAAGCGCGTTACAGGAACTGGAAGATCTAGCTGCAGAAGTCAATCGTGGTGCACGTGGTCAAACCCATGGAACAGCACCGTCTTCCTAATTTTAGGACGCTGGCACCATCTGAGGTATTAGATGTTTAAAATGACATTTGGTTCAAAGTTGGCGGGAGTTATGAAAAACAAATTGTCTTTCGAGGAACCCATTGTGTTTCGGTATGTTGTATAAATGAACGTAGCGATTATATGATGCTAACTCCTTAGAAGATGGTGTTTATTCTCTTGTGTTTTTGAGTTGGTTATTGTAGGGTTTGACACTTGTATTTGGGGTTTTTATGCACATTTGTAGGCAGGTTTTGCCAAGTTAAAATTATCATTAATAAATGTAGGTAAGCAAAAGGGTGTGGATTGTAGACTCAAATTAGCAAGGTTGTAAGTATCGAATATTGGTTTTGTAACGGTCTCGGGTGGCAATTTTTGACACACCGTATTTGCGGTACAAACATGAACGTGAAATAATCGACGTTTGGCTTGTCATATCCAACCCATTTAGCCTTGTTGATGAAAGCCACTTGCTTGATTAACATGTTTAATGCTTGATTGTACATGCTTACATGTTTGACAAATTAGATAAATGGATTAAACAGGTTGTGTTTAGGTTATACAACTTGAAGTGTGGATTAGAGTTGATCTTTTTTTACACGAATAAATTATAAAAATATTGGCCATGTTTGAGTTGCTCCCAAAACCTTTTAACCTGACACGATGGACATCCTTATGTGGCCTTTTTTTTATATATTTTTTCTGATGAAGGGTGATTATATTAAAGAAAACTCAAAGCTAGCAAGAACCTAGATACAACTTATAAAACTGGAAAACCCCGATTTTTCACCCATATGGAGCTGATGGTCTTAATGTCCTCTAGAATTCTTGCAACATCCACCCTTTAACTTGAGAAGATGAATTCATTACGAGTTTTCCATATCATCTAACAAGCTTGGAGAATAATACGTACATGTTAAGATGTTTATGTAGCTGAAGAATGTCTGCAATTGAAAAGACAAAAAAGATGGGTGGTATTGCAACCCAACTTGACACCATTTGCCATACAAATGAACAAACCAAGCAAGATGAAACAAATGCTCGGCTGTCTCGTCTTTTTCCCACAAAGAGGACAAAGTAAGTTAGGGATGTGTAAATTTCTCCGCTGCAGCAGTTTAATGTTCGACTCATGGCTAATTATATTAAGAAAATGATTTTTTAACGTCTGACTCATGGACTCTTGGTTTTAAAAGCAGCGAGGCAAATTCAGGTCGTATTTAAGTGTATAAAATGTTTAAAAAAATAAAAGGAAAAAAAAAAAGACTTGATGCAAAACTAGGATCCTTTATTCATGAATACTTATAAATTAGTTACAGAGTTTATCTTCTATCATTTTCGATACTTGATACATCTAAAAATAAGATAATTAATACACCAGAGTTTAAACAAATAAAAGGATATTTTAATCAATGGTTTTTATGTATAATAAACCCACTGGACCTACTTGTGTGGTGGCAGACGTAAATCTTCAGCAAATCACTCCTTAGTAATTTGGAGATTTCAGTTTGTAACACAAATATGACAAAACAAAAATCAGTGGAAGTAAGGAAATAGGCACTCTGCTCACATACAAGTAATTGATGTCTCCCTTACGGTCGACGTTCTCTCCTACCATCCTCTCTTCTCCCTAATGCTAGCCGAGTAGAACTTTTCTTCTCTGTTTTGGTTGGCTTAGGGCAGTTTAACTCTCCCCTCCTCTCATTCAACAACCAAGCGATTTCTCATTCTCTCTCCCTCTTTCTATAGATAAGTGGGTTCTTCTATGTAGCTAAACGTGTTTGCAGCTTTTAACTCAAACCTACAAATTGTGTTGGTTTATATCATGTTTTCATACTCCTTAGTAATTTGGAGATTTCAGTTTGTAACACAAATATGACAAAACAAAAGTCAGTCGAAGTAAGGAAATAGTCACTCTGCTCACATACAAGTAATTGATGTCTCCCTTACGGTCGACGTTCTCTCCTACCATCCTCTCTTCTCCCTAATGCTAGCCGAATAGAACTCTTCTTCTCCGTTTTGGTTGGCTTAGGGCAGTTTAACTCTCCCCTCCTCTCATTCAACAACCAAGTGATTTCTCATTCTCTCTCCCTCTTTCTATAGGTTAGTGGGTTCTTCTATCTAGCTAAACGTGTTTGCAGCTTTTAACTCAAACCTACAAATTTGTTGGTTTATATCATGTTTTCATACTCCATAGTAATTTGGAGATTTCGGTTTGTAACACAAATATGAAAAAACTAAAGTCAGTCGAAGTAAGGAAATAGGCACTCTGCTCACATACAAGTAATTGATGTCTCTCTTACGGTCGACGTTCTCTCCTACCATCCTCTCTTCTCCCTAATGCTAGCCGAATAGAACTCTTCTTCTCCGTTTTGGTTGGCTTAGGGCAGTTTAACTCTCTCCTCCTCTCATTCAACAACCAAGTGATTTCTCATTCTCTCTCCCTCTTTCTATAGATAAGTGGGTTCTTCTATGTAGCTAAACGTGTTTGCAGCTTTTAACTCAAACCTACAAATTTTGTTGGTTTATATCATGTTTTCATACTCCTTAGTAATTTGGAGATTTCAGTTTGTAACACAAATATGACAAAACAAAAGTCAGTCGAAGTAAGGAAATAGACACTCTTCTCACATACACGTAATTGATGTCTCCCTTACGGTCGACGTTCTCTCCTACCATCCTTTTTTCTCCCTAATGATAGCCGAATAGAACTCTTCTTCTCCGTTATGGTTGGCTTAGGGCAGTTTAACTCTCCCCTCCTCTCATTCAACAACCAAGTGATTTCTCATTCTCTCTCCCTCTTTCTATAGATAAGTGGGTTCTTCTATGTAGCTAAACGTGTTTGCAGCTTTTAATTCAAACCTACAAATTGTGTTGGTTTATATCATGTTTTCATACTCCTTAGTAATTTGGAGATTTCAGTTTGTAACACAAATATGACAAAACAAAAGTCAGTCGAAGTAAGGAAATAGGCACTCTGCTCACATACAAGTAATTGATGTCTCCCTTACGGTCGACGTTCTCTCCTACCATCCTTTCTTCTCCCTAATGCTAGCCGAATAGAACTCTTCTTCTCCGTTTCGGTTGGCTTAGGGCTGTTTAACTCTCCCCTCCTCTCATTCAACAACCAAGTGATTTCTCATTCTCTCTCCGTCTTTCTATAGATAAGTGGGTTCTTATATGTAGCTAAACGTGTTTGCAGCTTTTAACTCAAACCTACAAATTGTGTTGGTTTATATCATGTTTTCATACACCTTAGTAATTTGGAGATTTCAGTTTGTAACACAAATAAACAAAACAAAAGTCAGTCGAAGCAAGGAAATAGGCACTCTGCTCACATACAAGTAATTGATGTCTCCCTTACGGTCGACGTTCTCTCCTACCATCCTCTTTTCTCCCTAATGCTAGCCGAATAGATATCTTCTTCTCCGTTTTGGTTGGCTTAGGGCAGTTTAACTCTTCCCTCCCCTCATTCAACAACCAAGTGATTTCTCATCTCTCTCCCTCTTTCTATAGATAAGTGGGTTCTTCTATGTTGCTAGACGTGTTTTCTGCTTTTAACTAAAACCTACAAATTGTGTTGGTTTATATCATGTTTTCATACTCCTTAGTAATTTGGAGATTTCAGTTTGTAACACAAATATGACAATAGAAAAGTCAGTCGAAGTAAGGAAATAGACACTCTGCTCACATACAAGTAATTGATGTCTCCCTTACGGTCGACGTTCTCTCCTACCATCCTCTCTTCTCCCTAATGCTAGCCGAATAGAACTCTTCTTCTCCGTTTTGGTTGGCTTAGGGCAGTTTAACTCTCCCTCCTCTCATTCAACAACCAAGTGATTTCTCATTCTCTCTCCCTCTTTCTATAGATAAGTTGGTTCTTCTATGTAGCTAAACGTGTTTGCAGCTTTTAACTCAATCCTACAAATTGTGTTGGTTTATATCATGTTTTCATACTCCTTAGTAATTTGGAGATTTCAGTTTGAAACACATATATGACAAAACAAAAGTCAGTCGAAGTAAGGAAATAGACACTCTGCTCACATACAAGTAATTGATGTCTCCCTTACGGTCGACGTTCTCTCCTACCATCCTCTCTTCTCCCTAATGCTAGCCGAATAGAACTCTTCTTCTCCGTTTTGGTTGGCTCAGGGCAGTTTAACTCTCCCCTCCTCTCATTCAACAACCAAGTGATTTCTCATTCTCTCTCCCTCTTTCTATAGATAAGTTGGTTCTTCTATGTAGCTAAACGTGTTTGCAGCTTTTAACTCAATCCTACAAATTGTGTTGGTTTATATCATGTTTTCATACTCCTTAGTAATTTGGAGATTTCAGTTTGAAACACATATATGACAAAACAAAAGTCAGTCGAAGTAAGGAAATAGACACTCTGCTCACATACAAGTAATTGATGTCTCCCTTACGGTCGACGTTCTCTCCTACCATCCTCTCTTCTCCCTAATGCTAGCCGAATAGAACTCTTCTTCTCCGTTTTGGTTGGCTCAGGGCAGTTTAACTCTCCCCTCCTCTCATTCAACAACCAAGTGATTTCTCATTCTCTCTCCCTCTTTCTATAGATAAGTTGGTTCTTCTATGTAGCTAAACGTGTTTGCAGCTTTTAACTCAATCCTACAAATTGTGTTGGTTTATATCATGTTTTCATACTCCTTAGTAATTTGGAGATTTCAGTTTGAAACACATATATGACAAAACAAAAGTCAGTCGAAGTAAGGAAATAGACACTCTGCTCACATACAAGTAATTGATGTCTCCCTTACGGTCGACGTTCTCTCCTACCATCCTCTCTTCTCCCTAATGATAGCCGAATAGAACTCTTCTTCTCCGTTATGGTTGGCTTAGAGCAGTTTTAACTCTCCCATCCTCTCATTCAACAACCAAGTGATTTCTCATTCTCTCCCTCTTTCTATAGATAAGTAGGTTCTTCGATGTAGCTAAACGTGTTTGCAGCTTTTAACTCAAACCTACAAATTGTGTTGGTTTATATCATGTTTTCATGTCCTGTCGAAGATACGAATCCTAAACTCCATTTTTCAAATTGTTTGACCACAAGCACACCATATGGTGAATGATGAAACTAATCTTGATCTTAACTTAACTTTGGAATCAAGTACTACATTAACATAGTTAAAGAGAGGATGCAAAGGAAACGAACAACAAACCTACGGACAAATAGAAAAAGGCGTTACATAACACAGGGTCCCGCAGATTTCATGACTCATCACCAAAAAAACCGTCTGAATCCTATAAAATATCCTTCTGTAACAACTAACAAATGCGCGTGCACACACACAGGCGCATCCAACATTACTCTTGAAAATTACCATCTGTTTGTGGGTGGTTTAACTTTGTAAATCCTAACTATCCAGTTTGACGTTGTGAATGCTTCTTCCAAGTATTCAAGTTTCACATCTTTGTTTCCGATTTCGACTCCTCTTGCCCTGTCATACCTGTTAACATCATAGTACAAAAAACCGTGTTAGACAAGTTGTGTAATACCAAATTCTATGTATACCCCTTATAGAACCTTGGTAAAAGATCATATTCACCCAACAAAAAAAACCATAATATAAAAAATGCGCATCATCAAACTAATGACATTTATACGCTTACCATCAACCATGCATCACGATATGAGAGTTTGAAGTGTAAAGAGAAAAAAGAAGTATATACTCATATTATAAGTTGTACTTAATAAAATGAGTAAATACGAAATTTTACGTATTATGAAGGGGGGGCATATTTGATATTATTATTTTTATTTGGCAGATATGATATATTAAGTGTTTTTTAAGGGCATAGCTATCCAATTGTCATAAGACACTACTTTTACTTTTATTCGGGTTATAAAAATTAGCTTAAAGGTAAACGGGTCGAAAGATGTCTGGATTGTATGTAAACAGGTCAAAAGATGTCCGGATTGTACTTTGTATTAATATAATATCATATGTGAGTATGTGACAACAGTTTGTGGTGTTTCAATAGAAGTTATATAAGAACCAAAAACAAGAAACTCACCCTGGAGGTTTCCCATATTCTGTTGTCAGCTCCCCGAATCGATAATAGCATAGCTTGTACCTGCAAATAAGTGTAAATTAAATAAATGACAATAACCTCAGCTCATTCTCACAACAGTTCAGTTGGCTTTCACGAAAATTCTGGGCCGAACCACTAACTACAGTTTAGATAAATGAAAAAGCAAACCCAACACACTGGCCGGACCGGTCGGTTTTAGCAGTTTGAACCAGATTTTTTTTAAGATTTTTCCCTTTTCAGAAGTATTAAAACAATAAAGATGGTTCATGAATAGAATACAAATACATAATTGCATGTTCCTAAAATGAAAAAAAGAATCAAATGACACATGTTATACGGCTGGTTAAAGTTCCAAACTGTTAAACGACGAAAACCAAACTGTACACATTTCAAAACAGGTGACTTGCTTCAGTTTTAACGGTTTATGAACGTTTCCCTAGTTTCATTATGCAAGAATGGCTTTCAGCATAAGCATCATTAACAAAGTAATAAGCATGGGAACTTACATTAGACAATTTAACATTTTGGGAGCTGCTCCTTTATCGACACGATATTCACCGTTAACAAGATAATCGGGTTCTTTAATCACAGGGAAAACCCCACCTCCAATTCTCACCATCCACAAAAACCTTACATAAAAACAAACCAACTTCATATCAAGGAAAGGAAAACAATATATTCCAACTACTGATGAAATGTGACTGGTTGTTAAAAATAAATGTAACAATTCCTATTTACTTACAAATGGGTCGATTTGGCTTGCTTTTTTTTTATCTCAAACAGGTCAAAATGTCAAATAGATAGTTATCTAGAACATGAACGGGTCAAATGTGTTGAAAGTTACCCATAGTCTATTCTTATTTCTTAATAAAATCTCCCTACACATTATTTCCAAAAATAGATTATTATTGTAGTAATGTCAGCTTGTAATCATAATTAACACATTCATTATTCAAAAGTATTTTGATTGAACCCGCACAAAAATATTAGTTTGTTTCAAGGGGCCCCATTTGACCCGTTACCCAACCCGTCCATCTTGACAACTCATTAAACATGATTGGGAAAAGGAGGAATACTTGTTAATATCATCAGACGAGTAGCCGGTAACACCACCAAAAACAACCAACACATAATCCACATCAAGTGATCTCATTATCTCATAAGCTTCATCCTCATACGACGACATTGCACGCCCGACAGTAGCGATATGGGTATTATTCCATGTGTTATTATCCACAATGACAGTCCTGTTTCCCATGGCTGTAATTTGATAACCGTAGTCCCACCAAGACATGATTTTAGCATCTGAAGGAGTGTTTTGTCTAAGCCAAAAGTATGCTTCACGATAGTCATCAAATATAACTCTTTGACCATGGGCCCCACGTGCAGCCAATACAATTGAAGGTGATGAGTAAGCCTCTGATGTAACCCATGTACAATGGATTGCATATCGGCTTAGTAGATAGAATGCACCAAAAAGCAATATGGTTGCACCATTTTTAAGGAACGGTATAGATTGATCCACTGAAGCTTGTTGCTGCACAAATTTATTACAAAGAAATTCAAACTAGAGAACTATTTTAAAGGGTAATAAAATATTTATATAGTGTAAACTACAAATTCTGTCCCTGCTTATGCAACCACTTTGAATTTGATCCAAGAGCTTGAAAAAAATAGTTCTCTAGTTAGCATCAAAAGTTATAAAATATATTACATGTTAGAAAAATAGTACTATTCCTCAAATAAAACAAGGGCCTGAGATAAAAAAAAGTGAGGGCCTGAGATATAAAAAGTGAACAAAGAAGAAAAGTAAAAATATATTACATATTAGAAAAATAGTACTATTCCTCAAATAAAACAAACAAAAGCTATCATATACGTAGTAACATTTAACATCATCTAGTTAGCATCAAAAGTTATAAAATATTAGTGTATTAGGGGTATAAAAGTAGTTTTCCTCGGATAAAAGTAGAAATTTGGCTGAAATCTAGCCATAATTTAGAGAATAAGGATAGAAACAAAGTTTAAAAGAACGGAAACGAGCCTCGAGGCGTTTTCCCTTCGTCTCATGAGGCGTAAGCCTCGAGGCGAACCGAGGCGTAGTCAAAAAATAAATATAAAAATTATGTGTCTGTAAAAAATAAAATACTTGATCTAGAAAAGTCTAAAACATCAAAAACACACATCAAAAATAAAATGATTGACCCAAAAAGTCTAAAACACCAAAAAAAGCAAATAAAAAACACCCTAAACCACCCGAGGCGCACAATTTCTTAGCGCCTCAGCCCTTAGAGGCGTATGTACAATCTGAACCCCATGAGGCGCGCCTCAGACTCGTTTTCTTAGAGTTCCTCGAGGCGCACCTCAAGGCGTACGCCTCACCCATTTTTTTAAACCATGGATAGAAACTCTTCGGAATTTGGGAATCTCGACATATCTACGCCTAAACCACCACCTGGAAAATCAAAGCGCAACTGCCTCGACTTAAAGCACAATTGCCTCACCTCATCTGAAAAAATAGGCCTAAGCGCAAGAGGCGGTAGCTTTTTTATTAAACTGAACTGACAAATAAAACAAAATGAATCGAAGAACCAACACTTATAACATCAAGAACTTTTCTGCCTGCTATAGATCTTTTCTTTGCTATAAAGTTATAGCAAAACTTATTACACTAGAGTAACCAAAACGACTTTTGGTAAAAGATGGAAAAAGGAACGCCTTAAGTTACATATATGTATTTTAGGGAAAGAAAATATGCACTTTATAATACACACGAAGTCCTTGTAATGTAGATTTCCACATTTGGTTATGTATGCATGTGATGTAAGACAAAGAATATAACTTTATATCCATTATGTAGTGGAATAGCATGTCATGATGATATGTTGCACAAAAAGAGGCCATTATAAACCCGAATCATGTAGAACACCAATATAGAAACTTTAAAACTTTTGTAACTCCACTTAAAGACAAAAAGATTCTTACCTTAGATGACCCCTTTGCGGTGCTGGTTCCCTTGGCAGACACGGTTTGACCGGTCTTCCCCCGGATTATTTGAGTCAAGTTCTTAATTGTGGCTGATACTGCAATGGCACTTATGAGACATACTGCAGGTGTTGCAACAAGAATCAACCGAACCATCACACCCGCAAAATACATGCTCGTGAGACCGTACATTACAATGAAAATTGTGGCATCGGACAACCGTTTGAAGCAGAAATATAAACCAGCTGGAAATAGAAACAGCAGGATATGGAAATCGAACATGAAAGATGACCATGCAGTCGGCTGGTGCTCAGAAACTGAAGCTATAATTGGAATATGATCTTTTGCATATGTGGGGTCCAGTAAAGAGTAAAATCGGCCCGTCCATGGTGAGATATAACCAGAAGCCGTACCAAGTCCCAATGCAATAGCACCCACACCAACAGCAGATGTTACACCGATCCTTAAAAGGGCTTGGAACAGTTTTGTATCGTTTAACAGGTGCTTTACCCAAGCCAAGAAGTAAAATACCTACAAACATTATAGAACTTAGCAAAATCAGTATGGTGCCTAATTATACAGATTCATAGAAAAATTCATGACTACAATTTACAATAAACAAGAAGACTTTTTGAATACAAATAGGAAGTTTCAACACTATTATTAAATAGGAACTTGAAGTTGAGGAAAAGGTATTATCCATGCATAGTGATATGTCTTGTTACATAAAGAGAATCTTTTTATTCTTGATTTATTGTCTCCGATTCACTGGATCTTATCTCCTTTGAAAAAAGGTCAAAACCTATTTCCGTATAAATAGTAGGCCAACAAGGTGAATAGGAATGTAACGACGTAGGGGTCCATATGTAAAAAGCATGTCTGCTTACGCCTATTCCTAATCCTAAATAAAATGTAACGACGTACAGATCGATATGTAAACATTTACTCAATGTAACTAGTAAAGCATAACATGACATAAAATCTTGAAACAAAAGACATACAAAACTATCAAGGCATCTTTTTTAATAAAATTAGTCATACACAACCAATACGTTCCCGAACGAATGAATACCTGAATCAAGAAAAAACACTCCCATGGCAGCCATATGCTCCCCAGACTGCACATGCTGAAACCCAACAAACCGAATCTGCATAGCAAGCAACATCCCAACAATATACATACAATTATACGCAACATACAACCTCATCGAATACCTCCCAACAACCAACAACACCAACACATACAACGGAATCAAATTAATAATAAACACATACCCACCCCAAGCCGACACCATATAAAAATACCCAAACGCCGACCCAAGCGCCCACGCCAACGACCCAGTATTCACCGCCTTAACAAACAAATAAAACGTCAACAACAACGCAAATATCGCCACCCCCTCATTATCATAACTCCCAGCCACTGATCGCGATATATACCCCGGACATATCGCAATCAAAGCCGCAGCCACTAACCCCGCCCCAGTATCCCAAACCTCCTTCCCAAACAAATACGCCACAATCGTCGTATTCGAAGCGAAAAAAGGCGCAGTCAAGACACAAACTTCACGGATATGAACCGTGAAGCGTAAGAACAGTAGAATCCAGTAAATCAAAGCTGCAGTTACCATTAACCCTGGGTATAAGGTACCCCCAATGATTCTACCAAGTGGGTACCAGCTTTCGGAGTCGAACCAGTTCCAGAACTCATAGAAGCCCTTTTCGGTTAGGTATAAAGTGGTGCGGTAGTTGAAATACGGGTCGAATTCATGGATCATGCTTTCGTAACGAAGGACGCTGAAGAGACGGGTGATGAAGGCGAGAATGTAGACGAGGCAAAGGATGGAGACACGGATGAGGAGTTCTTGTTGTTTAGTTTTGAGTTTGAAGGATTTGAAGGAGAAGGGTAGGGGTTTGGAGGATAGATCTGGTTGGTGAGTGGGTTTCATGGTGTCTGATTTGGATACCATGGGTTGGTTGATTAGATTGAGAAATGGTGGTTGTGTGGATCAGATATGGAAACCCTACAATGGAAATGGAGAAGATGATGGAGACTGGTGTTTGGTTGAACACTGAGGTTGTTGTGTGCTATAGATCCAACGACCTTAAAACCCAATGAGGTTTTTTTTTTTTTTTTTTAATTATTATTATTAAATAAAAATATCAAAATTTAGTTTTTTTTTATTATTAATATGAGATTTTTTTGTATGTGTTTGTTTGTAAGGAAATAAAAGTTTTCGTATTTGTTTGTGTTTGTTAGTTAACTAGATTTTACTCCGCGCGTGTTGCGGCGCGGTAAGCAGTTTTTGCGGGTTTGAAACATACTCAAGCATTCTCATTTGCATTTATGTATCTAAGAGCTTTAATTTTTGTTGTTAGTCAAAACATATTACAATCAACTGAAAGAAAGGTGGCTAAACAAATGACAATAACCAAATATTTAGAATCCTTCTTTGTTCATCTCTTCATTTGTTTCTTTGACTGTGTTTTCCTCGTATTTCCTGTTACCAACATCTTCATGTGTTGGTGTTGCTGCAGAAGATACTACCAGATGGATTACTGATATTTACTACAAGAATTCATCAACAATTCCATGCGGCTTGTTTCTAGTGTGGTGGAACTTGGTTCGGTGTTACTTCAAGGTTCCTCATTGTAACTGTACAAAACATGCAAAGAAGTAAAGGAAAAATTAAATATAAATGAGGAACCTGAGACACTGGAACAACAATCATACGACCATGAAATAAAGGAAGATAAATAGTTAAATGCATCTCATTAATGTCGCATTGCTTTTCAGCTTCAAAGTAAATAAAAACTTTAGTCAGTCTTCTGCATATTTAAGAAAATCAGCACCTGGTTTATGACATTTTCCCATTAGTGTATCAGTTTTAAACTAATGTAAGATAAGTACCATTTAAGAACAAAAAAAACTGAAGAAGATTATAAATAAAATTAACCTTTTATTCTTGAACTTTAAGCACTTGAGGCATGTCAAAAGATGCGTTTTGGCTCATTGATATGCGATGGTTGAAGTTGGAATCAGATTTAAATAGAAAGTAACAATCTTTAGGCTTTTTTTAGGCTTGAACAGAAAAACTGAAGAAGATTATAAATAAAACTAACCATTTATTCTTGAACTTTAAGCACTTCAGGCATGTCAAAAGCTGCGCTTGGACCCATTGATATGCGATGGTTGAAGTTGGAATTTGATCTGAATAGAAAGCAACAATCTTTAGGTTTTTTTTAGGTTTCTTCATGGTTGAGGCTGATATTAAATTTACGTACAAAGTTTTAAATTCATTTGACTGTGAAGTTGATTATATATTCGTAGTAAGCTCAGCACATAATCTGAGAAAAATAAATACTTTACCTTTTGGAAGCAAGGGATGGTCCAAAATCTTACGGCAAACATTTCACGTGTCGCCAAAAGGTGTGCAACACCGGGTTTTGTTGGAAAGAAGGACTTCAAGTATAAATGAGAAGCCAAATTACCTGAGATCATTTATGCTGATGATG
Source organism: Ambrosia x helenae (assembly GCA_030844895.1). Classification (NCBI taxonomy): domain Eukaryota; kingdom Viridiplantae; phylum Streptophyta; class Magnoliopsida; order Asterales; family Asteraceae; genus Ambrosia; species Ambrosia x helenae. The sequence goes on along the minus strand of JAUTDX010002745.1, from coordinate 8,391 downwards.
ATGATCAAGAGAGAACGTATTGCTGATGCTGATGGTCTAGAGTTTATCTTTTCAGGTGAAAGAAGGCGGGCTCCAAAGAAAACCAAAAGAGAGCATGATGGTGAATTAGTCAAAATGTCCTCGAATTTCAACAACTCATCATCAAGCTCCTTTTTGGTTTTCTTTAGAGCACGCGTTCTTCCACTTGAATATACAAACTTTAGACCAGCAACAACAGTAATGCATTCTCTGTTTATAATCATTATTAGCATCAATGAGGTAGGCAGCCGATGAAAAAAAAACAGTTGTACGTGATGAGAGGCTTCATTCGCTGTTTGGAAAGAAATCAATTCCTCGAATTAAAATTCAAGGCAATTTTTTGTCTTAAATTTTAATTCGATGAATTCATTTCTTTCCAAACAGAGAATGAAGACTCTGATCACACACAATTCTTTTCTTTTTCGTAGGATGATTATGCTTGAATCCTTTCTTTTTAGCAAAACTTGCTAGTGTATTCCTTTTTATAACACATGAAATGTCTACAATCAGATTTTGGACATTCCATTGTTTTAAAAAGTAAAACATTTGTTTTTTTAAAATTGTGAATTAAGCCTGATATAAATATATAATATATACAGTCTACATTTGATAAGGAATTTGAAGATTTTGTACGTAGATCTAATTCCAACTTCAACCACAAAGAAAATACATAAAAAAGCCTAAAGATTGGTGCTTTCAGATTGAATAACATACCTAAAGTTTTCGAAATGGATTTGATAGCTGGCTCACGTGGCTGCTAGCCACATCTTTGAGGCTGACTTTCCACAAATGATTTTTAACCTTCGATGTCGCCTTATTCAGAAGACTGTTGAATCGCCAAACCTTTAACATGCTAGGAATTTCGTAGGTACATACTTTCTGTGGTTCTTCTATTGTAAGATTAATGATCATAGCTTAGTTCAGAGTTCTGACAACCATGGCTGCAAAACGGGTTGCATGCCATTGTAATCAGAAACCATGTGTTACTCATCATGACCAAGCGAACAACTGTTAAAAAAACTAAAATAAATCATGCTTTATATTATATAAGAATATGAAAAAGTTTAACAATGCAAAAATATCGTATAAGGAATGCATAGCAAGCATAGAGAACACAATAACATTTTATAATCTTTGGTTGTCTCAAAGGATTTGCATTTTCCCACCCCGAGCCCAAGCGCCACATCCTTAAGACTGCCTTTATGCAAATGATTTTTAATTACGTAAATATATCGTGTGTCGTTTTGGTTCTCCCTTTTCCATCTTACTTCTATCCTAAGATTAATGACTATAACTTGGTTCAGAGTTATGAAGGTATCATATGTTTCTCATCATCACCAAACGAAACACTGCTAAAAAGCTACAATACATCATGCCTAGTATAGAAAAGTACGAAAAAGACAAACAATGTAGAAAAATTGTATAAGAAAAGCATAGTAAGCATAAATAACACAATAACATTTGTGATCTTGGTTCAGAGTTTCAGAACAATGGCTGCAAAACAGGTTGCAAGTCAGGATTTGCCATCCACCGTCCATGCCGCGCAATTGTAATCAGAAACTATATGTTACTCATCATGACCTACTGCTAAAATGCCAGCCAACACCATGGTTCCGGCCGGGTTCAAGCCTGTTTGAGTTGGGTTTTTTCCTTTTTTTATGGTACCATCATCATTTATCAGACTTTGTAGGGGTATACATGTCGTTTTCGCCCAGATGTATACATAACATACATGAATTGGGGGTGTTTGGCACTTAGCAGCGTACGTGCTTCTTCTCGGTTCTTTACCGCATATCACAGATTATAATAAAGCAAATGTATCTTCGCTGGTGATCCAGATAGCCAGTTCCTCAAGGGAACAACCCAGGTCCTCACGAAAGAGACATGACAGATCCTAAAGTAAAACAGGAACTCAGTCCTGGTAATAAACCAGACACCAAACCATTGCACCAGCAAGCAATTTCGTGAATGAACATGGAAGCAATAGGTATATTCACCACCAAATCACTATCCACCTTCCGTTTCCAATAATACATAGTTAATATGTATTTCAACATAGATCAATTTGAAAATCAATGAGCGGGCCAAAGTTTTTAAATCTGATAGCTGTAAGGAGGGTTACAGGCGGAAGCCTAGCACCCGCAATCCCTGCCACACCATCCCCACCAATAATCGGCAGGCGTTAGATGACAACAAAACCAAACATTTTGAGGCTCAAAGTTTTCAGAAAAGTTGGCTGCAAGGTCTGTTGCAGATCTAAAACCCGTCATCCGCCATCCTTGCCACGCCATCTTTTTCCTATTTTCAATCTCAATAACAACTCAGAAATGTTATTGAGCGTGCATGCATATGGTGTTTAAAGGCAAAATTTCTAATCCTAAAGCAAATGGCTCCTTTTTCATTTCAAATACAAAAGGACATAGTGATTGCCTGTTTTGCTTCCATTATTTTATACGGAAATTTAATATTCATGATCATTTGCTTATGTACTACGTCGAGAACATTTTGTGTGCTGAAATACAAGGTGGAGAAAGTGACGGCCAGTTCGTTCATGACATAGAATGGAGTTCACAAGGGCATCGAGTATATGATTGTTTTGCGTGACGAGATAACGAATAAGCTAATTTCTAACAATTAAAATTACAGTTGTACTCTTTCTATCTGGATTTGGGTTTGTTTTCTAGGATTTTGAATTTTTATGTGTCATTTCAATTTCTATGATGTTATATATTTTTCTTTCATTATTCAGTACAATCATTTAGGACTCTGATCAAACAGATACATTCATTACGTAAAAAAAATATACTGGGGGTAAAAAGATCAGTTTGCACATTCATTGAGAGGTCCAACCAAACAACACTTATTGGTTCAGCACTTAGGGGGAGTTTTTTTTTTTTTTTGCCAAAAGAGCTTCCTGGCCTCTTCGGTCTGCAATGCGCAGACGATGTGCAGACGTTAGGTCTGTAAAGTGTTTGTTTTTTGGAAGACCTTTAATAAGAAACATCTTCTCCTCTACTCTTTTCTTCTTCTCTTTTTTTCCAACATCAGATTCTCAACTTCTTCTTCTCCTCATCCTCCTCCTTTCTTATTCTTCTTCTCCTCCCGCCGTCGCCCTCCTCCTCTCCCCTCCGCCATCGTTGCCCTCCTCCCTCCTCCCTCTCCTTCCCTGCCGCCACCCTCTTCCCTCCCCTCCTCTGCCACCGCCAGCTGCCTCCCTCATCAAGATTCTTGAATCGCTAGTAGTCCCACTAAAGTATTTCCTCTGTTATTCAACAATCTTTTGATTCACTTTTCTATAGTTTTTTTTTGTAAATACAGCAACTAGGTGTTTCTATTTTTGTGTTTTATTGAGCTATTGATGCATTATACGATAATACCTGTTGGTTTATTGATAGATTGTTGCAGTAATTTAAAAAAAAAGGAGTTTTTTTAAGTAATACAACAAAGAGGTTTTTTTGATCTTTTAGTTGTAATTAGAAATTGATTTGTTATAGGATGATAATTCCTATTTTTATGTGATTTTAATATTTTTTTGGTGGGTTATGGTGGGTTATGGATGTGGGTGGGTTGTGTTGGGTTACAATTGTGGTGGGTTATGGTTGTGGGTGGTTCACAATCACTCTCGGTTATGGTGGGTTATGGTTCACGGGTTGGGTCTTGGTTATGGTGGGTTATGATTTTGGGTTACGCCGTAGACGTTAAGAAATAAACAGTCTTCTTCTTGCAGAATGCAGACCTTTGGTCCACCTTTTCTTCTGCAGATGTCTGCAGACTGCAAAATATTTTAACTCTGAAAAAACAAACAACACCTTACTGGTTCAGAGCCTCTTAACCATTCAGACCCTTTAATGATTCAACACTTAATCAGACAGATACTACTACCAAACAGCCCCTAACCCTACATTGTCTAAAACAACTTAACTAAACTTGGTTGACGAAATTCAACACACTTTTAATAATCAGGTGAAACTTTTTAGGAAGAATTACATATATCCCTTATTTTGAAACCTAATTACATATTTACCGAACCAAAAGTTAAATTACATATTTCCCTTCTTTTATCAAATTATACACTTTGACAAAAATGCCTTGTGAAACCTAGAAACAAAAATGACTCTCCTTTAGTTATCCCCAATTCATTCAACCAAAATGACTCTCTAGTTCTCCCCAATTTGTTCAACAAGTGATGCTACCTCTGATCATACCTAACCGCCTATTGATTGTCACCAAACCTGACCAACGGTTACTCGTCGACAATTCATTGTTCCCAGTTTTGAACCCAATTATGATTCGAACATCCTCGTGACTGGTGTTTATCGACGTTGAAAAGGACTTAACAGAGTGAGGAACTCAGATGGATCAATTGATATTTGGAGATGTTGGATTAGTGGAGACCCTTTTTATGTGGTTTCGTCTTGGAAAATGGTGTTTCCTCTGCTTGTTTTTAAATCACAACGTCATATGGATTGATTTGGTATTGGCTCTCCATTTTCCTCCTCCTTATAATTTCTCAAGAAGTTAATAAGTTAAAAAAATATGTTTGGAAAACTCATAAGTCCTTAATGTTTTAACTTTTTATTTGACTTTAATAAGTTGTTTTCGAAAAAGTAAGAGAGTTGTGACTTATTAATGCTCCTTATGACTTATTGGGGGAAAATTACCCAACATGCCCTTGCTTCTTAAAAGACAACTTACTTGACTATTTAAAAGAATATCATTTTTTTGTCATTTTACATGAATAAGTTAAGCCAAACATTTTTTACAAAACACTTATTGACTTGTTGGCTTTCTCCACCACATAAGCTAATCCAAACACTTTTTTAAAAACTCATTTTGAAAAAGTTATACGTTAATAAGTCGTTTTAACAAAAAGTCCTTTAAACTTAAATAAGCTTACTCGAACATGCCTTGAATGTTGTTTCCGTATTAGCATATCCAACATATGTTGTTAAACATGGTGATCCTTAAACGCTCAACAAGAACATGAGGGGAATGCAGGATGTGACTGTGCACAAACTGTTGAGTGTAGAGATGTCCCTTAAAAGGGTAAAATAGTCAAATTTAACTTATTTTAAATTAAATGTATCAAAATGGGTATATATGAATATTTTAACTTAATGAAAGGGGATACATGTAAGTGATATTTTAAGTTGGGTATATATATAATTTATCAAGTTTGTAGAGGGATATATGTACGTAATTACCCCTTTTTAATGAAAACTTATCAATTACTACACAAATTATTAATTAAGTAGGAATTATTTTGACCCATTTGTTTTGACATAGCGTTCTTTTAACTTAACCAATTTGTGTCTACCATGCACAAAAAAGAATACTGGATCTGTCACTGCCTCCATCAAGTGAGATAGCTCTACATTCGCTAGTGATGTGTATTTATAATGTTTATTTGTATTTTTTTGATTAAATAGAAATAAATTCGATTTACTATTTTTAGCATGATGACAAAAAATGATACATTTTATTTCCAGTTTTTCTTATTTTTTTCACTAACATAATTTCATTTGCAAATGTTATAAGTTCTTCTATTCTCCTCTTTCTTTTACAACTTCAAACATATCATTTTCTCCTTTGTGTACTTGTTCACTTGTTTTGCTTGTGCAAAAAATGTTTAGGGTAGGCGATTCTTTCCAAAATGTTTCAAAACATAAGGAGAGATTTGCTCTTACCATCAATCAACCCAATCAAAGTTTTGGTTGTTGACTACAATAAAGACATGCTTGCATATGTTGCTGAGGTGCTGCTTTCTTGTTCATTTGAAGGTAAACATCTTCCACACACACACAAGCAACAATTGAAGTTCATATTATTATTTGGTGATGGTAGAATTGATCTTTAGTTTTTATGGTTACATTTAATTTTGCTCGTGTACATCAAGCAAGTGAATCGTTTTTTGTGAAACATTTAATTATATACGTCTACATCTCTTTAATCTTAATATATCAATGAACCAAAACCGTAAAATGTATATGTTGATTTGAATATAACTAACATATTATGTCTATATTCCAAATATTTCCATGTTGGATTTAGCAATTGTAAAGTACATGACAATTGAAATTGTTTTGCTTGATGGGACATATATAATTTATTTTTTTAAAAGCTAAATTTTTGACACCTATAAAATTTGAACTCTCACAATTCTTAAGACAAAGCCTAATGTCTTAGATCAAAGGCCCTTTAGATTTTTTTGTCCGAGAGGATTTACGTTTGAATTTTAGTTTGTTTTTCTTTGATTAATTTTTGTTTTGCACAAACGTAGTTTACTTATTTTAGTTTCTAATTTTTATCACTCTTAAATTATTGAATTGTCAACTATTGATCAAGGATGTGTGTTGTAGACACTAGAGAGTGAATGTTTATATAAAAATTAATAATGATAGTTTTTTTTTATCAGTTTGTTTTTAGTTTTAACCATTTAATGTTATTTTGTAAACCTCTGACAATAATTGTTATTTAGTGTTTTAAGTGTAGATGTTTTATCACTTTTTTTTCGTTTTAACCTTTTCAATTAACTGAAAATTCTTTTTTTTTGTAGTTTTTTCTATTGTCAAAATAAAAAGTAACAATAATGTAACGGTAGTGTTAGTAATAATAAACACTAGTTTTTTTATTATTATTAAATAATTTCTAAGATGAATAATAAATATATTTGTCTTTTTTTCCAAGTGTTTTTAATAGATGAAAAACTAAGAAAATTAAATGTTATACGGGTGGTTTCAATTTGGCCTTGACCACTATGGTGGCATTATTAATCATCTCGCATTCCCCTCGATGCCACATAATCTCTGTTCATCGAACATGCTTTACACATGTATCCAACTCTCATGCTATTATGGTATTCATTGGGTTATATACTTATATATGTATGTATAGTGTTGGATTTGCTTTTGGTCGATGAAAAAGTTATATATGCACTCAAGTTCTCCAAATTTCAAATTTTCAAAAACCACCAATGTTTCCTACATTAAGGTTTCTATAAATATGTTTTGACAAGTTAATAATCTGAACATCGTTCATTGTGTCCATTCTTTAGATGTTTTTTCATTAATTGTCATGTATCTATGTTTATAGATTCACTAGATTATACATCGGAGCGTCTCGGAGTTGAGAAATTTAATATGACACATTAATTTTACATATGAAATAGAGTGATGCATTTCACATTTACATGCAGGAAAAAACTTAGGGTAGCACCTAACCTAAAACAATTAATAACTTCAATGTTAACACCTAACTAAAATAGTGTATAACCTAGCCTAAGCCAAGGTAGGTTCGGTTCATGGCTGCTCATTACTAGTTCTTTAGCTCGCCCGTTTGGCTTGTTTATATTGACGCCTAAATTATACACACACATACATGCATATCATATATGCATATATAAAACCTAAAGCAATGATAAATTAGCCAATACTGTTCTATTAGCTTAAATATTGTTCTATATTATGCATATTACATATGCTCACATACCCGAAACCTCCAACTTCCAAAACATCAAAATCCACAGACCTTCTATACTTTGACCAATACCAAAAAGTCAAAACATAATCTTTCTCTTAAAAAACAATCCTTTTTAAAGTCACTATAAAAAAATATGACATTTTGCCATATTCCCACCAAAATCACAAAAAAAAAAAAAAAAAAAAATACAAAACAATAAACAAAAAACACAACAATACGTACACATGATTAACAATAGCATGTAGCCCACCAGGTGTTTGATGGAATTCCACACCACCATCTTCAATCAAAACCTCCTGTTACAAAGCAGAAACTGAAGGCCTAACATTGCCCATCACTCCCTACTGCCATAGTTTTATAGGTTTTCAAACAATTACTTCTAAAGAATTTTGGGTTTTTTAACTTTAGTGTTTGAGAGAAGGGATGTAAGTTACCCTAGGAGGAGTATAAGTGTCTGGATCTCGACTGTAGCGCTTTTCACAGCGCCAGAGGTTCACCGGGCCTTTTCTTCTCGTTTGTGGCTTTTTTGATCTTAGAATTTTTTTCGTTAACCTAGTTTATCATGTTTTCTCTGTTGATTGTGCTCTATCCGTAATACGTAGTAACAGGGCAGAAGAGGTTGTATCATATTTTATAAAATGTTAACTCTTTGTAAAAAAAATACATAGAATAAAACCAACAAGTACAATGTCATATAGAAAGTTATATGTTACCAGATATGTACGATAGTTGACCACAACAACTTTGAAAAAACAACAAAAACTATGATACTTCAAACTTATATATGATAAAAAAAGACTTCCTGTACAATGGTAGATTATATGTACTAAAAATATCAATTGTTCACACAACCAAAATACTCAACAAAACAACTATATCACCATTTTACCGAAA